>OZ005673.1:9327993-9397249 GCA_963930725.1 Candelabrum cocksii | reverse complement strand
CAACAGCTGCTGTGGTCCTTTCAAGCGTTGGGATAAAGATGGAATGTTTCCAATAGATAAACTTACTGCAGACATTTCTGATCATTTGAAAACTTTAAAGGTAAGAAAACATTTGATCAAGCTATTTGTTGAGAGCACTTTACAATCTTTGCAAAGCAAAGCAATTTTGACTTAAACGGTATGATTACAATGAACCTTCGCGTGGGAAGGATCAATGTGATAGGAAATCTGCAGGAGCAAAGTGTGTCATCAGGAGTTTTGTTGATGCTGGAAACAAGTTGTTGACCGCAGAAGATATATATGATGCTCTTCATTATGGCAAAGGAATTCAAAATGCTGATGTTGCTGTAGTTGCAATAGATTCCAAAGCTTCGACATTATCAGGATCAACTACAATTCTCACAATAAGCAATTATCATTCTTTCCAGTTCTTCTCTGATCACATGATAATGTGGAGATACTTTCGAATTGGTATAGAGAAAAAGTGGAAATATACCAATGTGACATTCCATTCTTCTATCCAAATTATCAAGCCTTACAGCTCAACTTGTCAAAGTTACACTGCACCATCAACCTCCAAAAAGCCACGTATTGATAGGAGTGTCAACAGTCTCAAATTTTGTCCAGAAGTTGGTTGTGTTGAATCATTTTATGATGAAAACTCCTTAGCAGAGCACATGGTTTCAGGAAGCCACGCCTCTCAACCTGTGCCAAAATCTATGTTGGACAGAGCAAGACTTTGCTATGTCAACAAAATGAAAAGCTCAAATCTAAATTCTTCGCATCACCAACTAAGAGACTCTTACTCAACTCTTCAAAAACCGAAAGTTGGACTCAGAAAGATTTTGGAAGACACGCCGAAACATTTGCCACAAGATCAGAACAACTTCTTTTATCAAACGTGCGTATCGTTGCTATTATAACGATATTTTATTCATGACCAGATTTTATTCAGCTTTTAGATTCCTTAAACGAGTTTATGTCCGAGTAACAACGATATTTTTGTTTACTGTAATAATACTTTTACTCTCTGGTGACGTAGAGAGAAATCCTGGCCCGTACACTATTATAAAATCTGTACAAGGCTCTTTTCATCAGGGAGATCCACGACTTTGTACATCTGTCGTCACCCAATGCGTTTGCAATTCTCTATTTGCGATTGTTTTTTCAGTCATTAAAAACATTTCATTTTGGAACAGTGGAGGTCTCAATAACAATAATATCTCGGTTTTGAATACTTCTTTTCACTCTTCAAATTCTGATAAAAGACACGGAATGTTGTGTATAATTAGCGATGTTAGTTTTGCTATAATTTGGGGGAATTCAGCAATTTATTTATTTGACCCGCACAGCCGGAATAATTGCGGACAGATAATAGAAAATGGTAAATCTGTACTTTTGAAATTTTATACATTGCATAATGTCAAAAGCTACATTAAAGAAATCTATGTACCTCCGGGGGAAGAAAAATATTTAGAAACTCAATATTTTAGAATTACAACAAATGATCAGATTACCGGTAAAATAAAATTACTGCACTGAACAGTTCCGCAGCGTCTTCTGTCACACCCAAATTTATTCTTCTTCTTCAAAAAAAGCTGGTGACAACTAAATACATAAGAATGGGCATGAAGGCTCGATGTCTTTTCTTTTTGAGGAACACTATATTACTTTTGGGACAAACGAGTCAAAGGGAGTCATTCCGAGGCGGGAACGATGGGTTGATGACGAAAAGCCCTAATAGTCCGGTAGAAATGAGCCAAAAAATGACCGGACCTAGAAAAAATTTAGACCAAGCTGGAAATACCTTTTTCCAACACAGAATTTTATGGGCTTTGCGATGGTGGATCTTGTCAATTCTCAAACTTTGGGCAAAAAAAGTTATGAGCTCATTTCTAGTGCGGGGTATTTCTGCAAATTTGGTCTAGTCATCAATGTTGTAGAAAATTGTAGTAAATTTTATGTTGACATGACCTAGGTTATAGATTTATGTTAGTACTCATTTTTTCATTTTTTTACAGACTAGATTGTATAATTAATTTAAGGAACAAATTTATCGGGCCACCAGTATATATGCTTCTAGTGGTATAATAGTTTTATTGTTTTCAAAACTCATTCAGGAGCAAGGGGAGTTGGCAATAGGGTTGAAATATTGTATTTTTTATTTTATTATTTAGACTGAGCTGGCTTTTCAAATAATTAACATTACAATGCAATGGTTTCTTTCGAATTCTTACAACTAATATTTTTTAAATTCTTTTAGACATATTATATAGAATAGAAATATGAAATAAAAAAGACACAGAAAACATGGCAACTGAAAACTATGTGTGCGTGAAATGCAATAAAGGAAGCAAGGATACTGACAAATTAAATTAAGTTGGATCTAAATATAGGCAAGATCGAGATGAGAAACATCCAATAGATACAATAATTGAACATGCTGAAAAATTACAATTAACTAATCTGGCTAAGAAATTGAAAGAAAACAAATTAAATGACACACCAACTTACATACATCTATCCTGCAGAACTAACCTAAAAAATCCTTTTCGTAAACGTTCATCGACTGACACTGATGATGGTCCTTTAAGAAAACGCCCTGCTATAAGATCCGACGTCCAAGGTTTTATTTTGTTGGAACAATGTTTCTACTGTGAAAAGCCATGTGTAGTTGATAAAAAGCATCCAAATGCGATGCAATTTTTAGCTTAAGTGCATGGTATATACACTGAAAATCGAAAAAAGTATGCATCATTATTGTACAGAGGAAATTACAAACACTATAATTGTTAGGCGGGGTAAATTGGTAGGTCGCAAATAACTATCTACTATTTTGCGCGCTGCTCAGCAAACATTTAGTCTACGATCTACAATGCCGCAAATGACGGAATAATCGCCCGGGCTTTTATTTAATTTTTCAACCCTTACCCCGGGGCGGTTAATTCACCAGGTCGCTTATCAAATATTGTATACAACAAATAAAAAGAGCAAAACTTTCAATGTTTTCTACGAACTTTCACTTTTGAAACTTGCTCTTGTTTTGATAGTGGGGCCCAGAAAACGTGAAGTTAGACTTGTTGTTCCAGAGGGTTAAATAAAGATGTTGGGGTTAGGGGTATGTTGCTGTAACTTTGGGATATGTTAAGGTTAGGGTTAGATTTTTAGATATTTTGACACAAAATTTTTAGGGTTAGGTACCTATTTTCGCATTTTTCTGAAATTTTTCTATGGTAGTAAATAGCCAACGGCGTTTTTAACCAGACTACGGGGTCTGGAGTGTAGGTAAAAGACTTTTCTGATAAACAACGAATTGTGTAGAATTTGATGGAAAAATTTTGGGTTGCGCTTGGGGCACTCTGGTCCCTTTACAGTTACAATTTGCATTTACAGCGTTCCTGTTCTAGATATTTGCAATTTAACTGTGCACGTTTGTATCTGTCTTTAAGGGCTGATTTCATCAATAAAAAATGTTTGGAAAAAGTGAAGGCAAACCGAAAAAATCAAAAAAAAAATTAATACGCATGCGCCTGTATTTTCCACTTTTCAAAAAAGGAATTGTACCATAAGTTAAAGGCATCATATAAAGCTTCATTTGGCACAATATTTCAACTTTTTGTCTTATTGAAATATGGCCTAATTGGTACTGCACATGCGTGTGTGGCATGTGGACAAAATATGAAAATTAATTTGAACTTTTTGTCGATGAAATATTATGCTGATGTTATATTTAAAATATGAAGTGATTCCGACCAATGGAGATATAAGAAGTATAAGTATATTTTTAGTATAAGGAATGCTGCCAACCCTAGTATATTAACAATATCTCGGTAAATAGTGAATATTGTCATTCCAAAATTTGAATGATGATCGAAAACGATCATGTTTATCAGAATAAACTATTACAAATCTCAAAACCCAATGTAAGGCCTTGACTTGACTTGAATTGCTTCATCCAATGCCAGTAGGCGCAGGTGAAACTAAGCCCTTGCGCATGCGTAAAATTAAATCGTCCATAGATCGTTCTACTTAATGTTATTTAAAACGAATTTTTGTGTACGTATTATAGCTGTGCTATTTTGTCATCGGGCCATGAAAAAAAAATCGAAAAAATCTACGGCAACCGGGTAAAATATTCAAAAACAATATTTAAATGGCTATAACTTCGAGAATTTTTGTTATTTTCGGGGTTTGGCACTAAGATTACTCATTTTAACTTAGATCTGGAATAATCCGACTAAAAAAATTTTTCTTTTTTTCCAAAAAGCGGAAATTGCAAAGGCGTATAACTTACGTAATTTTGACCATAAAAACTTCGTGAATTTTTACGTGAAAGAAGAAGCCATCGTTGGCATGCTATAAGAAGTCCGAATTCTAATTCAAAATAATTACGGGGTTATTGCCCGACACATAAACCTCACTTTTTACATATAGCCGTCACTACCCCTGACCCCATAACCGAAATACGAAAACTAATAGCACTTTTGAGGTCTTCTATATGTACCTAAAAGCAATATAAAAAATCGACTTGATATCGTTAAAAAGGTTAGAATTTTTTTAACTTGTGCAATCCTAACCCCAAAGATAAAAAATATTTTTGAAATATGTTTACAGCCCCACATCTGGCTTAATGTAAGGTATCTTCAGTATAAAAATAGTTTTCAAAGGGTAAGGAATGACGGAGTTATCAATTGAAATTGGATTTAAAAGTCACGTGGTACGCTAACCACAGGATTTTTTTTGATTTTTTAAACGCTATTATTGGTCTTATATTGTCTCCTAAATATCCCAAAAATTTTAGCGCGATACGACTATTTCGAAAGAAATAATTATTGAGAGTACATCCGATATCCATTCGAGGGTAATCTACCTAAACTTTTACCCATGATTTAGGTTTTGACCTCATAAATGCATAACACGATGAATAATCAAGATATTGAGTTGAAATTTTCAACGGAGATTGAAAATAATCATATCTATCAGAATAACCTGGTTACAAATTTCAAAACCCAGTGTAAGCCCTTGCGCATGCGTGAAATTAAATCGTCCATAGATCGTTCTACTTAAGGTTATTTAAACCGAATGTTTGTGTATATACAGCTATAATATTGTGTCATCGGCCCATGTAAAAAAAGATCTGAATATGCTACGGTAACTAAGGGAAATAACACGTAACGAAGGAAAAACAGATCGCGCACGCGTATAACTTCCACATTTTTAACCTTTTTTGAAATTTTATTCCAGAATATCTTACCACAATTGACAATGCCTTTTGGTGCAAAATTTGAGATTCCCATCATAAGTATCTCACGAATTCGGTTTTGCGCATGCGCAGGTCTAAAATTTTTGTCCTTAAGTTATCATTTACAACCGTCCTCCGCATGCGTAAAACATTTACCTCTAATCTAAAAGATAAACCACCACGTGATTGATTCGCGAATTTAAAAACGTTAATAGAATTTGAAAAGCTGAATACTTTACGAAACCTCCTTTTTCTTCTATTCGGAAACAAGCCGTTAATTATTAATATGCATGAATACTAGAATTTATATTGGTAAGAAGATAACATGTTTTTTGTTATGCCCTAAACAACTTTTTTGTTAGTATATTTACTGATGTATTTTGCTCATGCGCAGCTCAATAATCTTTCCTTTTTGACGATGAAGTTTAGTCTTTAAGTTATAGGAACAATTTGAAGTGATTTCTACCAGTAGGTAAGAAGCTCGACACTTGCAATATTTTTGCATTATCCCATGGGCTTTTGACCCTAGACTAAAATGTGAATAACTCGGTAAATAATCAGGTATTGAGTTTAAATCTTCAATGGAGATTGAAAATAATAGTAATAATCTGAAATATATGATCATTATTTTTAACTTTGTATATAGCGGTTTGCGCACGCGTAAAGGTAAATCAAATATATAGAGTCCTACTGAAGATTATATCTATGAGATGTGATATGACTATGTTCAATCACCATTCACCAATCACCATTTTATTCGTTCACTGGTTGCACTATAAAAGCACAAATTTAATAAACTGATGACGAACTCATAGTTAAAAATATAGTTTAAATTTACATTGCAGTTTTGGATTTGATACGTTAATTTAGTTTTTAGTTCCGAACTTTTATGTTTTAGGTGTATACAGAAAATACAACTTTTTAAGTTCTATATTTATATATTTTTAATACTTTACAAATGCGCCCAAGAAAAAATATTACATTTTATTCTTCGCATCCTGCTCGAATTTTACTTCTTACAAGAAAGCTTTTTCTCTTTTGTTCATTCCAAATATATATAAAAAATTGCACATAAAAAGTAAAATGAACCTGCGACATAAGTTTACATGAAGTTTTGATGCATTGTAAAAATGCATTGAACTGCTCGCAGATTGACGAATTCACAATTTTGAACTGAGGCAATGTATTGCAACGGAAAGCAGGTGTGCATTTATGCGAAAACCCGTGGAACACATCGTGAAAAAATCGCGTATTTTTAAAAAATCCAGACTCTCTGTTATGCACGTATTCGGAGAGACTGCATGCAAAATCATACATAACAACTTCTGGACGCTTTCTGCATGTGTATAGAGAGCGTTTGCAGGATCTTTTCGATCCAGGAATTATATGGAATCTATAAGAATGTCCGTGAATGGGACAAAACCAAAGAAAGAAATAAGACGTCCCCTTTTTACTAACTTGTGGAAAGATTTTGTTGCATGATTTATCTGTAGTGTCATCGATTTTTTTCTGAACGATTCTGAAAGCGGCGAACAGAACGTAGTTGTAATCCTTCCGGTGTGAAATAAAACGCACAACCATATTTTGGTGGATTATAAGAACCAACAACGGGAACAGCTGGATCTGGTTCAATATCAGATTGATGAATGTTATAAACAAAATTGATGCAGTAATTCAGCAGCTTTACGATTTCACTGCTCAAACCGACGTTTTTAACGAGCAACATTATATCTGAGTTTATTAAGGACAGCAAAAAATAAACTGTTGATATTTGTCGGGCGTAAGTGAATCAGTATTAGCGATTGAAAGAAAATACTTAACATCCTCGCATACATCTAACGGAAAAACGGCATCTAAACTGGCATCATATGAAAGCAATCGGAAAACCGAAGCATAAAGTTTGCTTAAACCGGCTTCCGAGGAAATCATAGTGTTGAATGATGAAATGGACTCTTTAGGTAGAATATTTATGATCAGTTGCACAGAATCATTATGGTCACCTAAGCGAAATCTTTCTGCTGTAATGGAATCAGTCAAATCTCTCAAAATAATTCTAGCATCTGCAAAGGTATTTATAACAGAAGCATTGGAATTAGTGGGTGGAGATAAAAAACATCTGTCAACTCGACGCGTTGTTACGTGGGGAGGAGCGTCTTTCTCTGCTTTTTCTATCGGCCGAACAAATACATGTTTATAGCCAATTCCAATTTTTGTACCGTCACAAGCTAAAACACGCGGCTTCATTCCACATCCATCACAGCCCTGACGAAAGTCTATCTTCATCGCTGACGCCCACCCAAGGAACCAATCAATAAACGTCTGCACAGACATGAAATGACTTCCATATTTGTCATAAATGTAGTATCGATAGTTAACATCATTGACAAATCCGCGAAAAGTTCCTCTGCCGTTCATGACAGCATTGACAAATTGCCAACCTTAGAATCAAAATAAAGCGAATAAGGTTTTATATGTATTTTATGTACATAGTTTATTTATAAAATAAACAGCGCAATAAAAATCAAAATATTTTTGTAGGCTATATAGGTTTATAACATTAATTACAGTACTGACTTTACCTAATTCATAACCAGCACAAGTGTTTTTTGATAAACAGTAAACAGAGTCTTCAGACCCATCCCAAACCAAATCACACTTTCCGCTTAAACACGTTCGATAGTAAACTTTGCATTTTTTCACATTCATTTCTGAGTAAAGATCAATGAAGTGACTGAATGTCGCATTATCGCCATCACATATCCAACCAGCCTAGAAGAAGACATATTTAAGTTTCTAAGGTTTAACTTTCTGAAAGTGCTAATAAGTAAACCAAACCAAACAATCAAATACCGTGTTTAAATTAAATGATCATTAATTTTACCCCACATGTGCAACAATCGTCTGCAACTACTGGATAAAAAGATACATCATCACTTGCCATTCTCTTACACGCGTTTTCTTTCATTTTTGAACTTCTGCTATCTCTGTCAACAGGCTTTCTACTCGGTGCATTAGGAGCAAAGTTCCATAGACAAGTTTGTTCGTTAAAAACATTCTCCCACTAAATTAAGTGAAAAGTCGTCGATGTTACGTCATAATGAATGAATAGTATGCGTAATACTGTAGCAAAAACAAACAAACAAACAAACACATATTCGAATACTTCCATTGCTGTTGTTAGGGATGACTTACCTTTTCATCTGGTAAACATTCCTGTATATCATCTTCGTCTATTTCATATTCTCCATCGGATTCGCTAAGTTCAATGCCTTCATTCAGCCATGTTTGTTCAAGGTAGAAAGTTCGAAATTTTGATAAATGAGGACAAAGATTATCTTTCAAATATAAACTAGAAAGATTTCTACACGAACCTTCTTTCATCTTGCACAAAGAAGAATGACATTTTACAATATTACGCCGAGATTTAGGGATATTGAAGATTGTCACAAACTCAACCGAATCTCCTGCGGCTACTGAAAATCTGTCAACTCCGCTTTTAGATGGGAGCTTCAGAATCAAATTCTTTACATCCGTTTTGCCGCCTTCAACTTTTTCTGGACTAAAAAACGGTGGAGTTGATGCACTCATTGAAGTAATTTCTTTCATCAAACGGCTGTGACAACACGATGAATTTGTCTTAAACTTTGAACTCAAAGTCATGTTTGACATCAATGATACGGAAAAAATCGGGCAATCACACTCAACTTCAATTAGGTTGTTTGGGAATGATGTGCATGTGACGTAAACAAATTCTTTTTCCTGCATTTAAAAAAATGAAATATCAAAATTATTATTTTTAAATATTTAAAATTGAGTATCTGAGCATTATTAATCATTCATGTAATTCTTTATGTATATTGTCAAATAATAATCAACTTAATAGAGGTTTCACATCGAACTCACGTTCTATATAAATGGATGAAAATCAAGTTCAAAACTTTGCGTTCCCATGTTAAGTCTTTAAATAGCCTGGAAAGTTTGATCAACCCCAACCAACCAAAATATATATTGATTTTTAAATTAAAACTCCCAAACGTTAATAAAAAATATCACCTGAAAATTGCCAGTTTCTGTATGACATCCGTTCAAAACAACGACTTCCTTTTCATCATTGAGAATCCTCCAAGATAAAATTCCTCTTCCAGAGAAAAGTTCAGAGCAATAGTAATCATAAACGGATTTCTTTGATTCACTACTTTTTAACTAAAGAGAATTTAATGTAAAAATAGCAGTTAAAAAGAATGAGAAAAAAATAATGAGATATTTTACATATGAAACAAATACAAAAATAAAAAAAAAATCAAAGTAGAATTTCTTATATAACTTGTTAACTTTTTTACCTCAAGGATTGAATCATCATGACAACATGAAGTTTTTCCAGCATCATCAACATTCTAAATATTACCTCACTTAAGAAAACAGAACAGAATTAATAAAAATTGGAAAAAATAAGGAATAGGTTATAATGACATGAACCATGGCTACCTCATATGAGGTAATTTTTAATCACAAATATTATCAAATATTTTCTCTGTGTCTTTAATAATCCGATCAAAATAATAGTTTTTACTACAGAAAATGGTCCATACTTCCTCTGCACTATCTGTATTTTCATCATCATTCAAATCAAATTCCATGTAGCATGAAGCCGTATTATTTGGCTAAAATAAACACAATAACTCCATTTTTACGTTTTTCCATTGATATATTATTTCACATTAAATTATAGACTTTCATTCAGCTGAAAAACCTTAAAGGAATTCATTATCAAATCTCAAGAAAACTTTAATGAGAAAACATCTTACGCTTATTTCAATATCTCGAATCTTCCTTTTCTTTGTTTTCTGTTGTAAAGGTTTTGGTGTTGATTTTCGGCTTGGGGAAGGGACAATACATTCCTTCCCTAATGTTTAACAAACAAGCTCGCACAATATCGGTAGCTTCTCTTGTTTCTCGAAAGTATAGAGCTTGTAATATTCTGTTTCTTGGAGAACCAGGATAATATTTGCATGAATTGGAAAAAAATTTCTGATGGCACAATAAATCACTTTTTGGTGCATCCATCCAAATCCATTTGTGGTAGTTTGGCAAAGAGCTTATGATAAAAAATTGATCTTCTAAAGAATAATCTTTCAAATGATCTCTTGGAATAAAGACATTAGGCACTTGCTGCGTTATGTTCAAAGCACGATGACTTAATAAACTGTCCTCCCAGAAGTCAATGTTGCTGCCATCTGTACATTTCAAGTATCTTTGTAAACAAAAATATATATATATATAATAAATAAATTTCAGCAGTTGAATTGCTTTTAATTACCTTTGGCAATTTCTGCCATATTTGTCAGTGTTAGCCTTGAAATTTTGCTTCTCACCCAGAATGTAACAAATTACAAAATCACTCATGAACTCTTTGTTTTTTAGATCTTCCATAGCAACCTAGTGTAAAGTGAAAAGGAAGTATGCTATGGTATAGAACTTGTAAAATCAGAATGAAGGAACAATTAAATGGTTAACATATTCAATTAAATTAAAAGAAGGGCTACCTTAAGATTATTATCTATGCTTTTCTTCTTTTCGTAAACATGTCGGCGAAACGCTGCATACTTTGGATATTTCTTGTTTTCTACAATAGTAAAGCAATAAATACAAAGTAACTAAACATTTTTTTATTTTTAAAATCTTGAATTTGCACAACACAGATCGTTAACATTTGAAATCTTGATTTAAATTATTGGCAATAAATATACAAACTACCACAATACAGACATTTTATGTAGAATAAAAAATAAGTTACACTAATAACACTCTTTCATTATCAATACTTTGATGGTAAACACTAGGGTAGCATAACATATAACTGTAAAGTTACTTAACTAACCATATCAAAATCATGATTATTGCTAACTTATTTAATAGCATAATTCATTCTTGCAACTCCTACAATTCTTTTTCTTCACCTTTTCGTTTAGTTGCATACAATGAGGAATGTCTTTCACTGTCCATTTCAATATCTTTTCCAGTGTATATAGCATATGGCAACACATCTCCAAAACGCTCCTTTAATTTATCATTTAAGGTTTTTTCATAATATCCTCAAAATTCTCCATACTCAAAATACCGACATACTTTAACAATTCCCCCACTATTTAAAACATTTTGAATGCAACAATAAAATGCAGCATTTATCTTGTTTTCAACTTTAGATGTCAGGGAAAATAGTTCATCTTCCATAATCATCAGAGCAGATGATTTGCAGAAATATCCTGTTGTTTGAGTTTCAATCATGCTCACTTCTAAATTGACTGCATCTTTACACCGTTCAAGGTTTTTGATAGCAATGTCTAAAATGCAAACAGAAGTAGAAAGCACTCTGTAGAGAGCATGTATTTCCTCAATATATATAATATATAATTCTCAAGATTATTTTTTTATTTTGTATAGAAACTCACTAAAAATTAGGTCCACTAATTAAAACAACTAAAGATGAAATGGAGAAAAATGTTAAGGTTTGTATATATAGTACATATTTTACTATTATTTTTATATACTTTTTTACATCACTTTCTCTAAAATGCAAAAAAGAAAACCACATGACAATATAACAAAACCAGGGCTGTGGAAATGATATTATATGTATATTTAACATTACAATTAATATATATACATAATATATATTTACCGTAGAATCTTTCAATCTCTTCATCAGACACTGGCATTGTAAAAAATATTTCTGACTAATAAAGAAAGGTAGATAATTTATTATTTAAAACTTGTTTTCTGCCATTTTCATATTCATTATCACAGCTTTTAAATTTAGAAAAATATTCAATATTAAAAAACTTTGTTAAAGCATATTGACTAGGTAAAGCACTTCCTTGAGAAAGCAATATTTATATATATGAAAAGATTACTGTGTGAATTTCAGCAAAAAGTAGTTAGATCTTAAAAGAGCAAAAAGGTTTGTTTCTCATATTTAAGAAACTGTACCTTTGTCTGGTTCTCAATAGCGTTGTCGTAAACTTGAAATCAAATGTTTTAACGAGATAAACAGACATTGTTGTCTGAATAATATAAGGTACATGCCTTTCAAAAAGAACTAAATAAATACAGGATACACATTTTTAACATGGGTCTGTTAATGATATAACACTTTTATCATTTTATTTACCTCGCCTCACCTAGGTCAACAGGCAAGACCAACCAACCGACCAATTTTATGATTTAAGAAACTGTTTAAGAAACTTTTGATACTTAATTACCCCCAAAATTAAGAAACTGCAACTACTAGGGGACTTGCTTAGTTTCTTATATATATAAAAAAAGTGTAAAGCAAACACACTTTCATATAAAAAGCTCCTGAAAATGATTTTTTTACATGATCATATATAAGGAATTAATTTCAATTGAAAATATGGCTATAATTGCCTTTAATCAATGCACTCGCATTCGTGTTAGCTCTATCTTTAATTTGCTATAGCTATATATATATATATATATATGAAAGCAATTTAAATGTATTTGATATATTCATTGCATTATTATTTTACTATTTATATTTAGCTTCATTTGGCCCATTAGTTAGCTATTGTTGAATTTCTCCATGGCATGAATATTTAACTTTATATCTTTTTACCATATTGAAACACTTTATTAAAATTAAAAAATGGAATTTTTTGTTATGTTTCACAGCGAATCACTTTGCAATTATCAGTAAATAAACAACACGTGACATTATGCCCATATAAAGATTTTCGCATAGACATGGAATTGACACATGAACTGTATGCATTCTGCTCTGAGAAGATAGACCGTAACGATTTCTGAGTGTGATTTTTGAAGAGTGGTGAGTTGAGTATAGAGTGCGATGATTCGTGGTTTACTGCCACTCGCATAATGTTCTTTGAGAATTTTCCAGGCTTTTCTCCCATCATCATTTGCTTCACGCATAACAAGAGTTAAGGATCGTTCATCCAGAAACTGAATAAGTTCTGCAAAAGCAGTTTCATTTTGATCAGCAGTAACATCATCTTCACTGGCGAAAACTTGTTTCAGCTTTTTAAGTTTCATACATCCAAGAATCTTTGTCTCCCATATTTCAAACTTCCTTTCATTTCCATCAAAGGCCAAATTCTGCCAAAGGTTGTTGGGCCCATAACCTGTTGAATTCGAAGCTGTGGCCATAATGAAAAGGGACAAACGAAATGAGACTGGATATCTAAACGGTATCTAAACACGCTTCTTTCTTTCATAAAAACAAAAACGCAACTAACGCTACCATCTTGCCATGTGACAAAATATGTACGGTACCGATGAAAAGAAAACAAACGAAAGTGAAACTAGAAAAATAGCCGTCATAATATCAATACAAACTGCGTAATCTTTTGTTAACAACATATACGATATGTATTGTGTCAATTCTTAGGCTTTAGGTTTTGATAAATTTCTATTGTTGAAGCAGAAATCTTAAAGCCGACTGGCTTCTTGTTATGTTTAAAGTACCTGAAATTCAACTACATTTCCAGTGCAAACTCAACTCGATCAGTTTTCTTAGGGCTTAGACAACAAGATTAGATAATTTTGCGAACACTGTGAAAGCGACCTTAATATCGAAAACATTCCCCTAAAAACCATGGACGGCGCCCGTATTTACGAAATTTAAATTTTAAAATCGAAAACATTCATAATGGTAGCGTGGCGTGTAGACGTGTTTTTAGTTGCTCTGCTATGTTATGTTACTTTTGTAGTTAAGAAATCTTGTTTTATATCATCGGATACAATTGGACTTAGTATTATTGGAGATGAACTGGAGTTATACAAGGAAAGTTACATTGTGTCTAGTTTATGAGTAAATAACAGAGGAAAATTTTTTTTTCATATTAGAGCTTCGAGATCAAGCCTTAGTTGTGTTTTGCTCCTACTATGTGGCGATAGCCATCCTTGTCCTGGACCTCAAAGTATAGAAAGCCTTATGCAAACAAAAGGTTTGAATAATTCATCAAAACTGTCGTGGCTTATTTAATAATATGGCAAATCTTACAACTTTATTTTCGGGAGAGACAAATATAATCATAACTTTATCTGAAACACATATCGAGTCTCACAGCGAAGATGACAACAACAATTTGTATACCATTCCAGGGTACCGATTTATCAAAAACAACCGAAATATAGGCAAAGGAGGTGGGGTAGCTATGTTTATTCCTTTAATTGTTTAACACATCAACTGGAATCGCAGAACTGATCTAGAAAACACAACCATCGAATGCATCTGGATCGAGATTTGCCCAGAAAAAGCTAAACATTTCTTAGTTGGCTGTATTTACCGACCCCCGGATAGCTCTTCGTACTTGCCAAAAAATTGGAAAAATCTCTTCAGTGAAATGTTAATTACAGTTAACAGTTTGGACAAAGAGATCATCCTCTTAGGAGATATAAACATTAACTATCTAAAGAAAACAGATAATCGTGAAATTAAAGGTATAATACAGCTTCATACAAGGTATGAAGCAATTAGTGAAAGATCTCACTAGAGTTACAGTTGATTCAAAAACTTTAATCGACGTTATACTGACAAACAAACAGTCTTCAATATCAAAAACAACCGTAATACCGCTAAGTTTAAGCGACAATGACTGTATTGCTTGCGTACAAAAAATCATTCATACGAAAACAGCTTCGCGAGAAATAACTAGTCGCAACTATCGTAATTATGATCGTAATGCTTTTACAAACGATCTAAAATCAAATGATTGGTCACCAATTTATTTATCCAACAATGTAAACAAAACATGGGATCTCTTCAAGAATATCTTATTAAAAACCATAAATATTCACGCACCGATTGTCAAAAAACGTATTAAAGGAAAACGTTGTCCCTGGTTAACTGCAGATATCAGAACACAAATGAGTGATCGCGACAAGATTTTGAGAAAAGCAAGAAAACTAAAAAAGTCTCTGATTGGCTGATCTATAAACAGCTAAAAAACGGATGCAACAACACGGTCAAGCATGCGAAACGGAAATACCACAACAACCTACTGAGCGAAAACAGTAGAAATCCTGCAAAATTTTAGAAAGCTATTAAAGAAATTTTCCCTACGAATGAAAGCTGTAGTAGTTCCCTTTCTTCAAGCAATAATTCACAAAAACTCTCGAAAGCAAACGCCTTCAGTAGTTTTTTCTCGACTGTGGCTTATACCGTAAAGAAAGCTGCGCTACCGTTAAAAAAAGTTTGTATGGGGATATTCAAAACAAACTGAAAGGGAAAACAAGACTGTTTTTGCTTTTACACGTCACAGAATTTTTTGTCGAGAAACAACTGAAGAACCTGAAGAAGAGAAAATCAGCAGGAGTTGACCAGATACCACCAGGAATGCTTAAAATGCGGCCTCAGTATTAGCAGGCCCGTTGTCTTTCTTGATCAACTTGTCTCTTCGGACAAGTACAGTACCTAAAAATTGGAAAGTTTCAAAGGTTATACTGTTACACAAAGGTGGCACAAAGGATATGACGAACTACCGCCCCATAACTATACTTCCAGTAATCTCAAAAATTCTTGAACGAGCTGCACATGACCAATTGACGACATACTTAGAGGAAAACCATATTCTATCAAAAAGTCAATTTGGTTACCGGAAAAAACATTCAACAGAACTCGCAACACTACTTCTCACTGATGAGATAAGCAGTGAAATAGATAAAGGAAATCTAGTTGGTGCTGTATTTATAGACTTATCGAAGACATTCGACACTCAGTCATTCAGTCTTGCTATCAAAATTGAAATCATATGGAATCAGAGGAGCTGCACTAAAGTGGTTTACGGACTACCTTTTTAATCGTTCCCTGATGTGCGATGTTGATGGTCAACTGTCTAAGCCGAGCCCCTTACATGCGGAGTACCCCAAGGATCCATCCTAGGACCGATTCTTTTTCTAATTTATTTTAATGACTTTGACGCTTGTTTAAGTCATTCGAAAGTCATCAAATTTGCTGATGACACCGTCTTCTACGTTTCCAGAAAGTCTAAAGTAGAAATAAATTTGAATAGACCTACAAAGTATATTGGGCTATCTTACGAAAAACGAACTCGTGATAAATTTGAAACCGGGCAAAACAGAATCGATAATGTTTGGTACACGGAAAAAACTTAACCAAAATCACCAGTTCATAAATCTTCAGTATAACTCTCAACCTATTTCAACCACAAAGGAGTACAAGTACCTGGGAAACATATTGGACCAAACATTATCCTTTAACACAAATTTTAATCGTGTTTACAAGAAGACATAAGCAAAGTTACGTATGCTTTGGTCACTGAAATTATATCTTTCTCCAGAATCACTCGTTAAAATTTACAAGGGAATACTGTTACCAGTTCTACTATATAGCCGCACAACCAAATTAAATTTAACCAATTCGCAAATGTCTAAACTGTCATCTCTAGATAATAGAATTGCTAAGATAACTGGAAAGAAACAGACACCAATTGAAAGTGAAATGAAGAAACATTCAGTCAAATTAGTGAAAAAGTGTTTGAATAACGAAGTTTGCGAGAAATTCGTAACATTCTTCACAATAAGAAATCATGAAGTCAACACAAGGAACAATGGTATTTTGTTACAAGTTCCCAGAGTTAGACTCCAGCTTGCCAAATTTGGCTTTTGTTCAATGGGTGTAAAAATTTACAACAAGTTGCCCATTGAACATCGACAAGCTGAGAGCTCTACAACTTTTAGGAAGCTTGTGACTGATTATTTTAAAGGATAAATATTTTTTTATTGATGTATAATGTAGTCTTTTAACAATTTCGTCTTCTATTTATCTAATTTTTCCGTTTTAAGTCTGACAGGACACATGTTAATAACAATGTACATAACATTGAAATGTATATATCCTGTATAAAGATTTTTAATAAATAAATAAATAAATAAACCACTAGTATTCATGATTTAGAAATATCATGTTATGTATCTCACAGTTATATAAATACAAGTAAAATTTGAACATTTATAATATATAAGTATATATTTCAATGGTATTGGCTGACTATAGAAGCTAGAAGCTTTAGGTATAATTGCAAATAAAGTAAAATTTAGGATTTAAGAAATGAGGGACGTTTAGGTATAAATGACTGAGTGAGCTTGTGGGAGTACAGCAATGACACATGATGTTGGTCATTACCATCAGGGACGTCTCTAGTAACTAACTCCTTTTTCAAAGAGTTCGCAAATAAAGCTCCTCTGTTTTGTATTTGATCCGGAGTGCGTTTAACCCAATGGCCGTATACAGAGAACGCAAAGCTATCGATTGTTTTACGAATCTCTTTGAAACTGTAGGGGTCTAAAAACACTTCCTTGTACGTCATAGGGGCATGTTTTTCGTGGTAGGTGTAATAGAGGTTCTTCAAAGACATAATCGTCATGACTATTGTCTAAATGGAAGGATTTCACAAGAATATACCATTATAGAGGGTTTCAAGGAAATATTTCGAGTAATTCCTGAAATACTCACGAAATTATTTTCATCACAAAATCGTGGAAAGTCCTCTGTTCTGAATCGTTTATGTTACGTTTTGGAATTACTGAACAATTAAACACTAACCTTGAAGCGAAGTTTTCTCACTCGATGTGCACAATCCTGAAAAAATAACAATATCGCGTTGTTGCAAACGAACAAATTAAAATTGTTGACCTTCTTTACACCGGAAGTGCCTTCTAACCATGGATGAGCCAACGCATCATCAGCCGAGTATCTTTGCGATGGATTGACCACCAGCAACTTCAGAATCTAGATCGCATCATTAACTAAGGATCATTGCAGACCATCTAAACGTACCAGATCTTTTGGACCTTCGCTAATGTCGTCCCATTCGGGACTGGAGAATTTGTAGTTGCCTTCCATAATGTTCCGATACATCACTGTGTCCTTTCTATGCCAAAATGGACTCTGACCAACCAACCTATAAACATCATTATCATCATCATGAACATCAAATGGTAAATTTAATTATTATCACTCTACATAATTCTAAATGAAAATGTAGATTTTCTGCTTTCCATTTTACAAACTTTAAAAGAGAAAGCGAACATTATTTAGTAACATGTGTAAAAACATTATTTTAAAGTACAGCGCGCCATGTCAATCGAATTCGACGGAAGGAGTGCTGCAATGCAAGGCATTTCCTATGGCACATCATCACAGCTGCACTAGACCAGTACGAACTGTAACTTGCAGCGCTCCTTCCGTCGAATTCAAATTGACATGGCGCGCTGTCGAGTCCGAAGGCCATCCAGTTAAGAGGGGGGTGGGTGGGTGCAATCAAAACGAACAAGGGGGGAGAGAGGTTAAAAATTGGCAAATTTGAGCGGACGCACTATTTGAATGACCCCAAATTGTATTTAGGCACGGGGCCTTCTGAAATATCTACAAGAAAGCAATTAAGTTTCCTGATCTCAACATTTTGATATTAAAAGATTATAAAACTCACGTACAATGTATACAAGACAACACCGCACGACCATCTGAAAGGAAACCATATCTCAAAGATAAAGCCCAAAAATGATTTTTACAAAGAAAAGTGGAAAAGTGATTCTAAAAGGTGTAGCTATGTCTTTAAAAAGTGACTGAATGATTAGTATCAAATATGGTGATAGTTTAATGTTTTACAAGTCCACTTGGCGACCGTATCCTGGCGCATCTTCGTAGATGAGGCATTTGAGCACCTCGGGGGCAAAGTAAGATGGTGTTCCAACAATATCTAAAAAACACAAAGATTTAGTCGTGTAAAAAAACCTCATAAGCTGCCAACCGTAAAGTGGTTCCTCTTCTAACACTGTGGTAGCAAAACCAAAGTCCGACAGTATTACGTTACTTTTGTCGTTTAGCAAAATATTCTCAGGCTAAACGTTTGATGAATAAAAAAAACTTGAACAAACAATCGGCATCCAGTACCTTTATATCTCTGTGTACAATCCCGTTATCGTGAATGTACTTGACAGCAAGAAACAACTGGCAGATCAGTTTCCTGTAACAACACCAAAGGAAGTTATTGCGTTTTGTTAGGCAAAAGACATATTCCACCATTTCTTAAAGGAAATAGGTACACAAATTGACATTAAAAAGAGTTTTCACAAATTCCTTTTGTTATAAATGTAACGAGTAACCCAGATCGCCGAGTCTAGATTAAATCTTGTCATATCTCCAGCTTACAAGAGATGCTTGCCGCTATTTATATAACATGTCGAAATGAAGAACCTGGCGATTTTTTCCGTAACAGTCACTTCTCGCGTCAAGTAGTCAAACAGTTCTCCACCGTGAGCACTATAAGAAACATAGACAATCTGCTGTAGAACTGCGAACAGGTTACTTACAGCTCGATGACCAAAAACATAAAGGCGCTGCTTTCAAAACAATCTTTCAGGGTAACTAAAAGAGACATCCATGACTGTGTCAAATGTCACCTATTCATGACGACATACAGGTAAGCGAGTATCACTTCGTCGTTATTTATCACAGTTACCGTAACCGTAAGTAAAAAGAACATATACTCATCATCATATTCATTCACGTCCATATTACGTTCTAATTTCCATGCTAGCATGGGTAAGACGGGGTTTCAACAGATGATACTCTCCACAATTTTGTAGCTTTCATCATTTGATGATTCATTGGAGCAGATTGCAGTTGGATGCCCTTCCTAACACCAACCCCAGTGAGAAAGAAAACAGTGGCGAGTTAACCCACGCAAGATACCAACTTTGCATTTTAAACTCTGTGGCAGCAGTGCATAAAGGGCATGAGTGTTTATATCCATGAGGTCAAAGATGTTACATGACCCGCATATACTGTTTATATTAAAAACTAAAATAAATGTGCTGTGTAAATGTAAATAAATGTTAACTAAAATGGTTAATAACGATGCATTGTTACACTTTTTAAACCTCAGATGCTAACCATGCTGGCTAATAAAGTATAAGAATTAAAATGTTTTAAACGAGGCATTATGGAGTTATACACGCAATGATGAACCATTTATATATTTAGATGTAAAATCGTGGATAGATGTTAAATTTGCCTTCCAATTAAGCACCACTTATTTTTAAAATTATAATTGCTATTCCGTATACGAAATGAACTCTAAAGGTTTCATACTTATGTTGGGGTGACCTTTCAGCTTAGAGAGAGCATTCACTTCAGCGTTAAACTGCGTCACAACATCAATCCCCTTCACGTACTCGCCACGTTTGCAAAACTTGTCAATGATCTTCACAGCGTATTCTTTCCCGCTCTCTTTGTGCACACATCGTCGCACCACGCTCGATATGCCACTGAAGGAAAAGCAAACTCCTTTACGAATATTTACCGCTTAAATAAAGGTAAGTGTCGTTACGTTTTGAAATATTACTATTTATGATATATATATATATATATATATATATATATATATATATATATATATATATATATATATATATATAGTACTGCACTGTACTAGGCATGATTTTATTGCAGTAAAATAGATCTTACTCTCCAAGTATCTCCTTGGTTGTGTATTTCAAATAGAACTCTTCATCTGTGATCGTCTGATCTCCGTGCCCCTGAACCATTCCATAAATATGTTGTCCTTTGATGAAAATATAAATTTACGTGACTATTGTAAATAAATACTTAATTAAAGCACATCATCGTTAGCAATGGAAGTACCACGTTTCCATTTTTCACAATCAGATATACTGAAAAATGTACAATGAATAATTCAATATGGCAGCAACTTTGCGATCGTGTTCAATTGGATATTGCTTGTGCCTTCGTAGATGCAACCTATAGATAACAAAAATGAAAATTCAACGTAATTCACAACTACACAAACACAATACCGATCTTGCAATCTCTATAAAGTTTTTCTATGGGGTAGTCCTTGCTGAAACCCACCCCACCCATCCACTCGATGCTTTTACTTGTGGCAAGCGTTGCTACCTCAGATGAGTAATATTTCGCCATCGCTGCTTCCATAACACAGTTTTCTTCGGCTTCTTTCAACCTCGCCGCATTGTACACTAAGAGGCGCGCTGCTTCAAGTTTTGTTGCTACAACGGAAATCTGATGTTGCAATCCCTAAAGGCGGTTAACAATGCCTAACTCAAATGAACAAGTCAGAGTTCAAAGCATTGAGAGTTCACATAATTTATGAGAGATATTATTGCTTTGTTTACAAATTTATTCCAAATCAGCTATTCTTTGTCATAGAAGTAATTAGTGCATTTTGCACGCGGGTGTTATTGCTAGTTACTAAATTAATACCAGCGTTCAGATTTATTCCAATTCAACATTCACAAACTCACACAGATAAAATGAATAAAATAAAAGGCATCATCGCAAGGCGAAGCGATTTGATTGGTTGAATAATGTAAACAAACCTCTAAATAGTTGATTTAAATACGCCACTAATGGCGCCATAAATTTGTTTTTGTGTTCAAAATGATGAAGATAGGCAAAAAAGTGGCGGCTAAAATCCATGCGAGTTTAAATACAGTAGCCGCCGCTTAACTCGAATACGGGAACTCGAACTTTTTCGAATTCCCCAAGGGAACCATATCTCGTGTCCCTTGAGCATTTTTACACCGGATAACTGGAAGACTACAAAATATAAGACAAAAGAAATGGAACAAAATAGTATTTATTGCTTTTAACACAGCTAAAAAGTACAAAGTACCTTAATCTTTTAGATCATTCTTTAAAATGTCAATATATTGTCTCTGCTCACAGAATAATAACGTGCATTCTATCTCCATGCCACCTCCACAGTTAATTGCTTTGGTTTTCTTTACTTCTACTTTCCATAAGCCGTACACGTCAGTGTATGATGCAATAGACACTTTTGACATACACTTTTGACATACACTATGTTTGCCGAGGAGCATGGTGATGAGATCAGCAGATTAGCTTCAAGAATTAATGCTTTATGTATTGGACAGAGTAGTCAGGGCTGTTAGCACATTCATACTTCAGTTTTTGACAAAAGCATGAAACTTGGTACATATGTTCAGAACATAATTACAATTCAAATTTTTGAGGGAGACACGTCAAAGAGTCACGTGATTGCTGACATCAGCACTTTTTGTGTCAGAATATTTATTTATTTTTTTCATTCATTCATTCATTTATTTAAATTTTTCTTTTCCATAAATTATCACCAAAAAACACAATTCTTCTAGGTAAATTCAACACGTAGTTGAAAAATGAATATGCATATAGCAATAATATCTTTTTATACGAAATATAATATTATAAATGATCAAAGAAAAGTGGAAACTCGTAGAAGGTCAAGTTTGACTTTATCATCGAGAACCAATTAGAATTATTGAGAAAATTATCAGTATTGAGAAATTCGGTTAAAATTATTATTTATCCATTAAAATAAGTTTATAACAAAAATCGTTAACTTATCTACGCATACAAGAAAAATATGATATACAAATAAAAATTCTTAAAAAACAAACAGACAGAACAAACAAATAACAAAAGATAATTTAAAAATATTTATATATATATCATTATCCAGTGAAATTGAAATAAATTTAACAAGGGTTTTAAAACTGGAAAAAGAAATATTTGTTTTGATTAGATTTGAAACAATTAACTTATTCCAAAGATTTGGACCACGAACAGAAATGCAAAATTCACAAAGTTTTGTTTTACAAAAAGGTGTAATTATTGCTTCACAAGATCTTGTGCTACGGTTTTTTATTTTCAAGGTATAAATTCCTTCAAAAATATTTGGTACCAATTTATATTTACATTTAAACACAAAAAAAGTATTTGGTAAATATTAATTTGATAAACGTTCATCGCTTTAATATCATCAAATAAACCCTTGGTGTGTGTAAATTTGTCTTTAAAATAAATTACGCGAATCGCATGTTTTTGTGTTCTATATATAGATTTTAATTTACTCCTGTGAGTGCTTGCCCAAACCATGTTTGCATAATTAAGATAGCTGTTTACAAATGAAAAATAGAGTTGTTTTAAAAGATTTCTCTTCACAATTTGTCTAGATTTGTAAAGAATGCCAACACTTTTAGATATTTTTTTATTTATGAAGGCTATATGTCGTTCCCAGGAAACGTTCTCATCTACTATCACTCCTAAGAAGTTCGTGAATTTAGTTCTCTCTAGTTCTATATTATCAATATTTAATTGAGGTAGTTTATCAATGCACTTTTTATTTTTTGTTTGAAATAACATGTATTTTGTTTTAGATATATTTAATGACAGTTTATTAGTTTGGAACCATGATGCAACACATTTTAATGCTGCATTCATTGTTCCAAAAGCAATGTTTAAATCAGAGTTGGATATAAATAGACTAGTATCATCAGCAAACATTATAAAATTTATTTCACAGCAAGAATTGGCAAGATCATTTATCTATATTAGGAACAACAATGGACCAAGTATAGAACCCTGAGGGACACCCACATGTAATTTCAAGAAGATCAGACATAATATTTCCATTAAAAACGCATTGTTTACGGCGAGTTAGATAACTTTGAAACCATTTTAAATAAATACTAGAAATTCCATAATGCTTTAATTTTTGTAACAAAATGTTAAGGTTAACTGTGTCAAATGCCTTCGATAAATCGACAAAAACTCCGAGAGTGTATTCACCATTTTCGAAAGATTTTAAAATTTTATCATTTAATTGCAATAATGCATGTTCAGTGGAAGTATTTGTCTGAAACCCAAATTGTTTATTATAAAAAAGGTTGTTTACTTTGAAATAAGAATAAAGACGATTATGCATGATTTTTTCTAGAATTTTTGAAAAAAAGGTAATATGGAGATATGTCTATAATTTCCAATTTGTGCGGTATCTTCAGATTTAAAAACTGGTTTAACTTTAGCATATTTTAAGTTATCGGGAAAAACTCCATTGTGAAAGGAAGACCGGAAAACTATAAATAGTGGAAGTTTGATTTCTTCAAAAACATCAATTACAATATTACCATGAATTTTATCAATACCTATGGCTTTGTTGCATTTTAAATATTTGAATGCCTTTTCAAACTCTTCAAGAGTAGGTTCATTGAAGTTCATTTCAGAGTCAATATTAGGAAGATATTTATGCAAGGTATTCTCAGATAATTTTATGGTTGAAGCTAGTTTGGGACCAATATTAATGAAGTATTTATTAAATTCATTTGTTATAACTGCACGATCTACGATATTTTTACCATTAACGTTCACAATTTTAGAAAGATCATTTACTTTTTGTTTTTTTCCTGTAATTTCCTTCATGATTTTCCAGATTTCTTTAGAGTTATTTCGATGTTTTTCCAATAATATGCAATAGAAATTATTTTTGGATTTTCGTTTTAATTTTTCAAAAAGGTTTTTGTAGTCCTTGTATGTTTGTTCATTTAAGAGTGTTTTATTTTTTAGAAATTTAATATATAATTTTTGCTTTAATTTTGATGATTTGTTCAGTCATCTGACATCCAAGGCGCATTCAAGTCTTTTACCTTAACAGAAGTTTCAATTAAAGGGAAATTTTCATCATACAATTTAAAAAAGGTTTCTAGGAATAAATTATAAGAGGCATTTGTATCTTCATTGACTAAAATTTCAGACCAGTCCACATTGGACAAGGCCCTCTTAAATGATCTTTTTGTAATCTTCATTTTTTCACAGTTTGCTTTTGTTTTAGAAATCGGGAACAAAAATCGGGAAGTGGTCAGAGATATCACTTTTAATAATTCCTTTTACTAGAAGTGGGTTGAAAATGTAATTTGTAAAAATATTATCAATAATTGAAATAGAATTACCCGTAACACGCGTTGGTCTATTTATTAATGGATATGTCCCATGTTGATATATGGAATTATAAAATAATTTCACATAGCTTTTTTCATTATAGTTCAAGCAATTTATATTAAAATCTCCCAAGATGACGTAATTTTTATTTTCTATATTACTAGTATTGAAAACTTTACGTAAATCAACAATCAAGTTTTTGCAGATACCGTCAGGAGGTCTATAGCAACATGAGATCAGAACATTTTTTATCTTTTTATTAATAATTGCAAAGCTTATCATTTCATTATCCTTATTAGAAAATGATATCTCTGGCCTTATTTTATAGGAAAACGTATCTTTAATATATATTAAAACGCCACCCCTCTTCCTTTTATGATGAAATGCATTATAACTTGGTATTTGATAAGTTGAATTGTTTTTAAAATCCTCATCGGAGCACCAAGTTTCACTGAGGCAGATGATATTAAAGCTATGTTTGCATTCGCTAAGCAGGTTTAAAAAGTCTTCAAAATTTGCGTTTAAACTCCTAATGTTGAGATGAATAATAGAGACATTTTCACCTGTGATTTTATCAGAAAAGAATGAGTTTAGTTCATCAGGGAGAAAGTAAGTTGTAACATAGTTAGAAAAATCGTTCAAATAATTCAAATCCGGATCAAAATCAGCATTTAAAAGGGGTTGATCATTGAGAACCGATTTAAAAACATATTTTTCAAAGTCTTCAATCGTAATTATAATTTACGAAGTATAATGTAAGAATATAAATATCTTAACTAAGAAGGATAAAAAAACACATAAATAACTAATCTCTCTTTTCGTCATTTCTGTACGTAATTAAATTATCGTACTCCACTTTCGCAAAGTTTCCCTTTTCTCTCAATTCTTTCGCTTTTTTAAATAATAGCTTACGCTTCCTCATCGTCGCTTCAGAAAAATCTTCGTTAAAAAATACCCCCTTTTCCCACAATTTCTTTTCGCGAAATTTCTCCAGAACAAGTTGTCTATCCTTAAAGGTTAAGAACTTAACCATAATTGTTCGCTTTGATTTTATTGTACCGTTATGTTTGTTTCCCATTCGGTGCGCTCTCTCCGTATTTTATGTGCCTTGGGATTTTTTTACAACTATGTTGGAACATTACAATTCAGTTGAATAAAGAATGGATAAAGAAAAAAAAGGTGATTTCTTTGTAAATTGACAAAACACAAGAATATAACGGTCATGATGAGGCTAGGTTTTGGATAAGAAAATAAATGAATTTACGAACTGTGAAACCTATACAGAGTTTTTACAAAAGAATAAAAATCAAAGATATGATCATCAACTTATTTTATTTATCAAAAGCAATTTTACATGCACTTTGATCCATATCGAAATGCCAACCCATTGAATCCCGATTTTCATCCAAAATAGTAAAAATAGTCATGTGTCGTTTGTTTTCTTATGTCTTTTAAAAACAAACGGCAAACATCGTATATCTTACTTGATAAATAATTTGTTATTGACAGTATTATTTCTGAAATTATATAATGAAAACTTACAAAAATCAATACATAACAGGTACTATGGTCTATAGCTTCGATCTTCTGACAACTTCATTTTGAGACAATAGTTCTTGTACTACTTTGACTCAGCTTAAAATTGTCGTTTCAACGGTATGTAATAGTCAGTGTAAAACAAATCTGAGAAATGCTGACGTCAACATTATCGCCTTTGAACCTTAATATCTCAAAATTGATAGATTTTAAGACCGTAGTTCTTTTGGTAGTTATTATCAGAATAAAACTTTCGTTCCAACGGTGTATAGATTATCTAGGTTTGAATAAATAAATATTCTGACACAAAAAGTGCTGATATCAGCAATCACATGACTCTCTGACGTGTCTCCCTCAAAATTTTGAATCGTAATTATGTTCTGAACATCTGTACCAAGTTTCATGCTTTTGTCAAAAACTGAAGTATGGAGGTCTTTTTTTGTGCTAACAGCCCTCACTAGAGGGCGGATAGCTATGTAAAAAGCAACAGCCTATTGAAACATATTTCAAGCCTTGACTAAAGTTTTATGTTTAATACTTTATGTTCATGTTTAAAGAACGAAAAACACCCCTCAGTAATTGACACTGCCCATCGTTCATTTTCCCCCCATTATTTTTCGATTTTTAGTTGAAAGCCGCTTAACTTGAACTTTTCTTAACTCAAACCTTTTTCAAATCCCCCTGGAGGTTCGAGTTAAGCGGCGGATACTGTATGGGTTTTAAAGGTAATTTTTATGGTACGAATTCTTTATGAATTCCACTTATAAGTATTGATTTAAGTTTAAGTCATTTGTGAAATTTAGGATTTTGCTACCTACCTAGCAATTTTTTTTATAAAAATGAAGTTTTGAATTTGCCAACTTTTTCTAGATATTATTAATGAAATTTCTACCACTCTAGCGAGTAAATATGAAGGGAATGAGAAAAGAAATATTTTGAAAGAGATTGGATATTATATATTTTTGACGATTTGAATATCAGTGAACTTTTTGTTTTCTTATTAACACAAAGGCGGGCAGACATGGTTATGCTATATTTAAGGAATGATACGTTAAATTTGCAAGGGTATAATATATGTTACAAACCAATACTCCACTTTCACATTTATTTTTCCAAACGAGGTTTCTGTTTGAAAAAGAGGCTAACGATGATAAAACAGAGAGTTGACATCTTTACAAAAGGGAAAACTTTTGCTTAGAGAAGTATGGCAGAGAACTCCTCATCTACCCGAAAGAAATCAAAATCGCTTGGAAGACTATGTGCAGCTTTTGGTTGCTCAAACACATTAGGCACTTTAAGCATGAACAACGATAACGATAATCGGGCGATTTAACAATGTGCGCATGCGCCACAGGGAATCACCTCTTGTTAACGTTCTGATTCAATGTTCTGAAACGATAGTCACAATTTCTATCGTTGAACGATAACGATAGCATTTTTGTTGAGAGAATATAGTGATATCTTGAACTTTTGCTGCGATGACCTCTTCATCGTCGAATTCGACATGTCTAAAAGCGACCAGGTAATTTGGAGTTGTTTTTTACTTCCTTTCTTAGCCAAACCTACATATTTTTCAGCATGTATCTCCTCTAGCTAGCTGTCTATGTATATAGTTGTTCTAGCTAGTTTGCCTTAATAGTTAATAGACAGGTACTTTTACATCAGAGCACCAATATTAATGTAAAATAAGAAGTATATATTGCCATTATTTTCATACCTTAAAGGATATTTTTCTGTGCAATGATATAATATGAACTGGAGTAAAATATCCCAAACATTTAGCATTCTATTCAAACTTTGTTTTAGGAAGCGATTTAAGTGGTCCAATGAACATGATGTAATAATGCTGAAGGAGGTCCTCTCATCTGAAATTTGGAACACAAAACAAGGGAGTCCAGAAAGGGGTGAGAAATGGCGGAAAATTTCTGAAATTTTGTTGAAAATTGGGTCTCCTAAATTTGAGACAAACCAAAGATCGGTAAGGGAGAGATTCCAATGGCTGTACGACAGAAGAAAATCTAAAAACCGAGAAGAGGAAAGAGCCAGCGGAATCTCTCCAGAGATAACAGAAATTGATACGTTGCTCAATGAATTAATTGAGCTTTTCGAAAATGCAACCCTGGAGCATAATAATATATTCAAAGAAAAGACCAAAAAAGCTGCAGCAGATGCAGAGAAAGGAAATGAAATAAGAAGATTGTCGATGGAAACAATGGGGGAAACATCGAAAAGGAAAAGAAGTGATAGCAGAGAGGGAAGAAGAGTGCGAAGAAATGGTGGGGATACTTTTGCACTCTTAAACGAAAAACTAAAGCATGACGTTGAATGGAAAAGGAAAGAACTGGAATTGAAAGAACGTGAGTTAGAAGAAAGTGTTAAAGCGAGAGAGGCAGCGGAAAAACAAAAAAACAAGCAGAGTGACGAAAGAAATGTGGAAAGGTGTCTTAGTACGATAACTGTTCAGCTGGAGCAACAAAACCAGTTGATACTAAAACTTCTTCAGCAGCAGCAGGAACAAAGCAAGATAATATTTAACCTTGTAAAGCAGCTGAGTGACAGAACATAACATATTGGGGTTTTCCATTGTATTTATTTTATCTTTATAAAAAAAACTTCAAACAAATCAATAAAGTGTGTTTATTTAAGGATTAGAGAAGTAGCTATTTACATCTGGTGGCATTACATCAAAAAAATCTGAAGTGTTGCTCTTATAAAGGCAGCTCCTGGCATTATTAAGAATAGTACCAACGCGATACATTTTCCCAACAGAACTGAGCTGAATCTTTAAATTCTTTAAAAATCTTTAAAATCTAGAAATTTAAAATAGTTAATAACGTCTCCAAACAACCATTCTACACTGACTCTGACAGTGCTCATTCTCTGGTTCCAAATTTGTTGCTCCTCTGTTAGGTTAGCCCGTCTAAATGGTGCTTGAAGCTGTGGACGAATAGGATATGCTGGATCTCCATAAAGGAACAATGGTCTACCATCTGGAGATATAGAGTACTGTTCCATTAACTCCATGAGATTAGACTCGCGTAGCATTCCACTGTCATGTCTCTTGCCTTCAAACGGGCCATGTAGTAGTGCTACCAGTCCGTCAGGTGTTGCTACTGATTGAAACTTGATAGCATGTACCCTTTTATGGCCATTATAAAGAACTCGTTGGTTCATACCAGGGCGAGAGATAGGACAAACAGTCCCATCAATAAATCCCCAGCAGTTATTTAGAGGTGCCCCCTTTTGATACACTGCATCAGCATACCTTTGTAAGTTATGAGGGGCCAAAGCTGGTCTGTTAAACGAGGATAGCAGAAAACCCCACCGTTCATGTATATTGTTCAACAAAGTGTTGGATATCACACAAAGTTCTGGAATTGGCCTAGCAAATCGAGGGACCATGTCAGAATATCTACATGGGTAGGCAAGTCGTTTTAAAAGAACACAGATTGCTTCAGTTGTATTAACTTTGAGTCTGTTATACATAATTGTTTCTTCGGGTAACTGAAAAATGTCTGCCAAATCAAAAATATCCCTTTTATTGAATCTAAATTCTGCTTTACATTCGTCGTTGTTCATTTGGTCCAAATCAAATTTCTCATACTGCCAATATGGTATTTCTAAGTTTGTCGGTCTGTTTACCTCCCATAAGAGGGCGAATTCTTCATCGTCCAAAATATCAAGGCCATATGCGATTGCTACAGCATCATTCACTTCGTTTAGGTTCGCCATGATTGATTATTAATGTTGATTTTTACGACGTCAAAAAATCGAAGTGCTTTTTGGCGGGAATGCTTAATGTAATTATGCACAACGAAAACGTTAACGAGAACGATAGTCTCCACCGTTATCGTTACCGTTGTTCATGCTTAAAGTCCCTATTGTATCTCTCTGACGGTACTCCAAGTCGCTTGCATTTTTTCAAATTTCAAAAAAAAAATCCCGAAAAACGATTATGGTGCAATTTGATTAAAAGAGTAGATGTAGTTGTAGTTGATGGATTTAGTGTGACTGGGGCGACCTGTTTATGCCAGGAACACTTTAAAGAAGGAGAAATTAGGAAAAATCCTTGTCGTTGGAAGCTAATATCTGGAGCAACACCATCTCTGAAGTTGTTCATTTCGAAAGAAACTAGGCCTGCTCGTCCAGGGCGTAAAAGTGCCAAAGATCGTCCAGTAATAGACTCAGCTGATGCTGCATGTCACACTTCTACCTGACTTTCATCTAAACCTCCTTTTTCTCCTGACAATGTTCCAAGTGATGAACTTTCTACACCAAACAAGGAAGATTGTGGTTTATTCAAGGAGGACCAACTACTGAAAACTTTATCTCAGCGTGATAGTCTTCTTGCAGAAGTAAAAGAATTGAAGGCTGAAGTCAAATCCCTTGAAGACGAAATTGTTGAACTGAAAAGAAGATTTTTCTCTTTAGAAAAACTTCAAAGTGACAGTTCAGCAGTGAGGTTTTATACTGGGTTTACTAATTATGCCTCGCTAATAGATTTCTTTAATTATTTTAAGCCAAAGCAGTTATTATTTCCTTTTCCTTGTAAATCAAAAATTGAAGTTGATGCCAGCTGAATTTAAACAATATCCCTCAACAAGGATCATTATTGATTGCACTGAGTTGTTCATTGAAGTACCTTCTTCCATGAAAGCTCAGTCTCAAACTTGGTCAGAATACAAGCACCATAACACTTGGAAAGTGCTTGTTGGAATATCGCCTAATGGTGCAATTACATTTTTTTCCAAGCTTTGGTCTGGTCGAGTTACAGACAAAGAAATAACATTAAAGTCTGGTGTGCTTGACATGTTAGATCCAGGTGATAATATTATGACTGATCGAGGTTTTGACATTAAGGATGTATTGCCACCTGGTGTGACCCTCAGCATTCCTCACTTCAAAGGTACACATAATCAGCTAACTCCAAGCAAAACTGAAGAAACTACCCGAATTACTTCTGTTCGGATTCACGTGGAAAGAGCTATTGGTCGTGCTAAAAGCTACCACATTCTAGATGGAGTTTTGCCTCTTAGTTTGCATCCAGTTGCTGACCAAATATTTACTGTGTGCTGCTTTTTAACGATTTTTTTACCACTTCTAGTTAAACCAACAAATGAAGGAACAGAGTAATGTGTTGTGTAGCAAATTTTTTTTTCAATAGAAATTCTAACGAGTCTTGCAGTCAATACAATTTTTTCTAATAATGAACGCTGGATGTAGGAAAGATCCCTAAGTGTCCGCATAGAAAAAGAAATTATGCTTTATTTATTCTTTATTCACAAATTGTTATTGCTAAAAAATTTCTCCTTTCCCACCACCAAATTTGATTTTAAAAGAATTATATAATTTTGTTAATGGAACCCGGTGTTGTAGGTTAGAATATTAAACCGTACTAACTACAGGGTGTGACCTAGGCCGATCTATACTAACGTGACTTCGCACCCAATCCTATAATTTTATTAAAACCCTATTACTATGGATTCGAGGATATACATACATACACGGTTTTTTATATAAGAAACCTAAGCAATGGGCTCAGCCTCGAGTTTCTTAAAATTTGGTCATTTCGAGGCTCAAAAGTTTCTTAATTTATTTGTTCTGACCCTCAAAAATTTCTTAAATTTCACCTTTAAATTTCTAATGTGTTGATTGTTTAAACACAACCGATCGACGCAATGTAAACAAAAAAATCTTCGCCCAAATTTTGTCCCAACCAAATTTTTTGTTGTTAATGTATACTGTACTAAGAATAATTGAGGCTAAACTGTTGCATAAGAAAATATTTTTCATTGTTGACAAATAGTCTGGTGGAATTACGCTGAGACCGGGACAAAATTTGAACAAAGCTAAAACTTTCCACAGAGGTTCTCTTAGGGGTCCTTAACCACCAAAAAAGCCCCATCGATATGACCAGGGGAAACTCAGATTTCGCAGGTGGAATTTAAGGCATGTCGGAAAAAAATGTCTGGGTATGGGACATTAAGGGTATGTATTATATATAAAATTGAAGATAATTTCAAGTGGAATGAAAAGTTTGCCTACGGCAAGCTAAGAAAATCATCGTACATTGAGATAATCAAGCCGAAAAATACTTGACATCTTTTTAATTTCTAATAAGATCTTAACTAAAGCTATCTTTCCTGCACTTTTTTCATTTCATAGAATAATTTCACTTATCATTCCAACTGTTGTGCAGCCTTTTTACTTTATTTCTATTGTCTTTTCATTTTAGAAGACGTTGCAATGCTAAAATCTTCTATTTTTACTTTCTTTTGAATTCCAAACACGTAGTACACAAATCTCAACTTTAAATCAAGTATTGCATATTGCAGTGTTGATTGGAAATTGATGTTGAAAGTCATGTATAAATGCCATAATTTAAACGGGTAAACTCCGTTTAGGTTAAATGAATTAGATATGAGAAATAATTAAGAAACCAAAGGATGAACGATATTTGCGTACTTTGCAAGGAAGAAGAGTCTACAGATCAGTTGGTGACAGTCAAGAGGAAAGGACTGCAGACATTGGTCAGAATTTCAAGTGATAGAAAGATTGATCTTTAAAGAGAATAAGACATCTGAGTGTTTAAGAAGACATTGTCTTCGATGGTTACAACAATTCGTCTTGTTCAACGAACATGGACGGAGAATAAAGACTCGTGGATCTTGCCTTCCTGATATTGAAATACACGAATATAACGAATCCCGATACAACAGAGAGCGTTTCTTATCAAATTCCCGAAATAAACAGCAATTCATCGCATTGCTTACCGACTACCTTCGTAACGATGGTCAAAATGTTCATGTTTGTAAAGGTGATGCTGACACAAAAATCGTATCAACTGCTTTGATGTTTCAAAAAGTACCACACTAACTGTTGTTACTGATGACACAGATGTAGCAGTCATGTTGGTTTATCACTGGACCAAAGACCTGCATACCTTGTTATTTTTCCAAGAACGTGGAAAAAAATGTTGGGACATTGGAAAATGTCAAAATGAACTATCTGGTGGGATGACCGAACAACTTCTATTTGTTCATACGATTCAACTTCAGCGATTTGTGGAAAGGGAAAAGTCAGCTTTTTCAATCTCGTTAAGAAATCCAAACATTTACGTGAGATAGATATCAGAGGTTATTTCTGTCTTTTGGTCAAGTCAAGAAGATGTCCACACAGCGTCAACTGAAGCATTTCAAGAGATTTATGGTGGAAATGCCGAAGAATCACTTTCAAATCTAAGGTATTTAAATATTTTACCATATTGTAAAAATGTTTGTATCGGAAAGTAAGAGTATTAGTACTTTTGGAGAGGGAAGTAGGTTGAAAGGTGCGAAGTAGGTTGAAAGATGCGATTTTTGAAAAATTTTAAGTCTGCGTTAACAGTTTTCTTTTTTTTTAAATTCAGATACAACAAGTACCTTGATATGGTTTGCAAAGGTGTCCTTCTGCCCGAACGTTTACCGCCTACATCTGATGCTGCCATTCAGCATGGTACAAGTTCATCTTCAGGTGATATAATATTTCGTATGTTTGGAAATTAATTACAGGTCTTTAAAAAGTTCAGGTTATATATTACGTGTATTTTCAAAATTTATCTTCAGGTGATACAATGGAAGATGTTGGACGAAAATCTTTTGGAACCAACTGAGTGGGGATGGAAGAAGACTGAAAAGGGATTGCAGCCGATAAAATCAAGGAAGGAAGTAGCTCCGATCAACATTTTAAAGATTGTTCGTTGCAAGTGCAAACTATCGTCAAAAAACCCATGTGGTACCAATTCATGTTCTTTTCGAAAGAATGATATTAAATGTATGCCAGCGTGTGACGATTGCCATGGAAATGTAACAACAAAACAGTAAGTTGAAGCCTGAAGATAATGCGCATTACCTATTTAGAATATGATTTTTAACATAAATCAACTTTGTCATTTTTTTTATTTGATTATCAAGGTTACCAATACCCATCTCTCTTTCTTTCAGGTATCAGAAAACCACCAAAAAATGGATGGAATTGATGAAGAAACCCCTGCAGATGAACAAAATGGGTTCTCAAACAAAGAGAGACACATTTTTGACATTTTTTAATAGTCATTATTTAAAAAAAGAAAACATTTTGTCGCAAATTTTATATTTTAATACGTCATAGAATCCTCTTTTCGGCTTGATTATCTCAATGATGATTTTCTTAGCTTGCCGTAGGCAAACTTTTCACTCCACTTGAAATTATCTTCAATTTGATATATAATACATACCCTTTTAAAAGACTTTTTTCCGGACATGCCTTAAATTCCACCTGCGAAATCTGAGTTTCCCCTGGTCATATTGATGGGGCTTTTTCTTGGTGGTTAAGGACCCCTAAGAGAACCTATGTGGAAAGTTTCAGCTTTGTTCGAATCTTGTCCAGGTTTGGGTGAAATATAACCTAATTCCACCGGACTAAAAAGTTTCAGCCTGCCTAAGTTTCTTAATTTTTGACAAACCTGAGCCTACGGTTTCTTATATACTGGTTTCTTATAAATCATGAACTAAAATCTTATTTTGTTTTTACCAAAGTTAGTTACAACGATTCTAACACGCAATGTTAATCTTCTCTATTAAAAAGAATATCAATTATTACAATTTTTACTTTTACTTTCTAAATTTTATAATTAATTTTCAGTGTAGTTCTTCCAACCACCATGTAAGTACAACTTTAAACCACGTTTCACAGGCTTTGTGAAGAGTTCTGGCAAAACTGCACGACAATAAAAAATGTCAGTTTTGGTAGGACATGCTTTTCAATAAATTGGGCATCATAAAAAAGGATGAAACGAATAATTCCTCTTCATCTCCAAACCAGACAACAAAATCTACTCTCTTTAAACCAGTACAGTACATCTGACCTTGAACCTGGTAATAATAAGGATGGCTCCTTTTAAGTTCCACTTCCATGCCCTTTTTCAAAAGCAACTTCTTATCCTCCAGTGCAGAAGCAAGAGAACATTGAAATTTGGAGTAAGGACACTTTATTTCAAGGCCCCATACTTGTCCATCATTGCAATTAACAAAACCATCTAATGATGCACCAAGAAAATAACAGTCACTGGATATTGTAAGACCAGTATCTTCAATATAAATATTTGCATAGTTATTTCGAGCCATGAATGCCAAGTACAAACATCTAACATGTAACTCATAGTATCATATTCATATGTTCAACAGAAGGAGAAGAAAAATTGGAATAATTCACGGAGTTTTGAAGAAGGCTCCACTGTGTTGACAGCAGCAGAATAGAAATATGAGGCTGTTATCCTGTACAGCCTCTGTTGTTTCCAATTTTTATTTGATACTTAACCAATTTTTTTATGAGAACAATTTCTTCCTCATTTAAGGAACGTTTGATTTTACAATGATAGTCCATCATCTCTTTAGAGTTAGGCAGAGAAATATCATAAAAATCATTAAACGACATGGAATCTGTAATACCAGAACATTCTTTGTCTGTCGAAGAGTAAAAAGGAACAGTTTCAGGAGAGTCATAAAAGGCAAAAAACAACTGTTTATTGAATGTTTCGCAAGATTGGCTTTAAGTTGTCTTCAACAACTTGACGGTTTAACGTGAAAGTTTTTACGTATATGGTTCAGTCCCAGTCCTTTGCGGAAGAAAGTAAAGAGATAATAAAGTTTCTTACTCGTAATTGTTTGAAATGTCAGACGAAGGAAGTACCACCGAGAGATTATCTGAAGCAAATATAGAACATCAAAGTCTTTTAGAATCGTTCTTGACTCAATCAGTAAGCAATTCAAAGTATATCATCTCTAATGATGACCTACAACTCATACCACAGCATCCAATCAATGGGAAAACTGGAACTTTACCTCAAAATCCAATTGAACCAAGACTAAAAAGAAGATAAAAAAGTGCTAGCTATCTTCCCAAGTTCAGCTGATTGTTTGTATTCATTGTCTGGCAAAATACTCGGAAGGTAACAATACAGACTACCAGCTATATTTTTATTTTGTTGGTTGTGTAAAACACAAACTGAAACAGAAAAACAGCAACATCCAGAAACAACAAAATATGAACCTATACTAACATTTAACACTAATTTAACAACTAAATAAAATTTAAATTAATTGTTAGCTTCATCTGCCTAGTTAGAATAAAATCTGTGTGCTGTGGTGGAATGTTGTGGTAGAGATCTTAGTGGAGTCGTATAACAGTATTTGTGGGAAAATTTTTTTATAAAGCTGATACTTTTTCCAGACCTTCTCGATACTATCCTTGTGACACAGAAAAAAATCCCCGTGATTCTGAGCATGGGATCACTCATTTTTAAGCCATTTTCTTTATGGGCCTCATAACCAAATGCCCTAAATCCCAAATTTCACATTTTTACCATATCTTCACAAATAGTGATTGGAATCTGTTGAAATTTTGTCAAAATATTCAGTTTATAATGGAGATTGAAATAGAAAACTAAAAAAATGTGAAAAAAGATTTTTCAGGGGGTCTGGTTGGCAAAAGATTACTTTTGGTATTTTTTTGAATATCTTTGCTCATTTTTGTAGGTTAATTCAACGAAATCATTTAGAATCTTCTCAGAATGTTACATAAAACTAAATTGGATGTTATTCAAAGAATAATATTCAAAATCAATTCATTTTAGCAATATTGAAGCATTTCAGGGGGTAAAATACCGATTTAATGTAAAATTTATATTTATAGGGTTATTTATTTTAAGGGTGTTGAATTTACGGATTCACTTGTTGGTGTGTAAACAACAGTAAACAAATTTTGAACGTCAACAAATGTCTTTACATCTAATATCAGGATCCATTTACTTACAAAAAATCGTTGCTTGGTTTGTAAAGGAAAATGTCAAAAATAGGAATTCTAAGTTAAACCACTATTTTGCCCCTGAAATGCTGTAATATTGCTAAAATGAAGAAGTCATTTTGAAAACCTTCAAATCTAATTTTATATAACATTTTGGCAAGATCCTAGATGGTTTCGTTGAATGAGCCTGCAAAGATTAGCAAAAAAAACAAAAAAAACCCCCTGAAAATAGCTATTTTTTGCCCTTTTTTGCCAACCAGACCCCCTAAAAAAAGATTTTCACATATTTTAGTTTTTTATTCCAATCTCCATTATATACTGAATATTTTGACAAAATTTCAACAGATTCTAGTCACTATTTGTGAAGATATGGTAAAAATGTGAAATTTGGGATTTAGGGCATTTGGTTATGAGGCCCATTAAGAAAATGGCTGAAAAATGGGTGACCCATGCTCAGAATTACGGGGATTTTTTCTGTGTTACAAGGATAGTATCGAGAAGGTCTGGATAAAGTATCAGCTTTATAAAAAAATTTTCCCACAAACTCCATTTTTTTAGCTAACACGACCGCACTATCTTATCTTAACAACATAAATAACGCTTTTATTAAACTAATATAATAATTTATGATGATCTCATGAAATATGTTTAGTTGCAGATAATATTTAATATGAGCCAATATTGTAAATCAAACTTACTATAATAAAGCAAGATCAGGTCTTCTAAAATCTCAGAGTTTTATTGTGGAAGGGAGACATGTTTCTTGGCTGAAATTACTTTAGATGTTTAAAGTTGTTTATATCTAGTAAAGGTTGTTCTTTAAAAATATGTATCAATTCATTAAATTATGCAAAACATGCAGGTGAAAGAAAGCATTATGGAGATGTTGTAGCACCATTGAAACTTATCATGTCTAAAGGATTTCTGGAAAGGCTGCAGGTATAAATTCTGTCTTAGTTTTTACTAGATGACATTTTTTGTGTTGAAAGTAGGTCTGTAAAATGATTGTTTGATTGATATACACTTAGTTCAGCTATTCTCATCCAAACCATTCCCTAAAATGATTGTTTGTTCCAATTCTGTTATTAGTTTTTATAAGTTAATATAGTGTTTCTGGCTTTGTTTTAAGATTGATTTGGTCGACATGCAGACTTCACCTGATAAGGAATATAAATCGATTGATGATGCTGTTCATCATTTTATCAAATACCATGTGTTGTTACCCCAACACAACAAAAATGAAGTTGCAACCCAACCTTGCTATACGTTGCTATACCTTGCTATATATCTTCTAATGATTTCCTTGTTCCTAAATATTTACCTCTGTTTAAAATGAATTCCTCCATTCATATGCATGGTCTAGCAGTTTATGTTAAGGAAACGTTACCAATATCTAGAGAAATTGACCTGGAAGACCCCGATCAACCTTTCATGTGTTTTCGTTTGTTTCTTCTACATTTCAACTAGTTTTCTATTTTTCCTCTATCCATCTTCTCAAATCAGTCTCAAAGTCCGCTGATTTAGCTATTCTTAATCATCGCTCAACCAACATCTTTGTATTTGGTGACTTTAACATTCACTATAAACAATGGCTAAAATTCTCTAACGGAACAAGTAGCTCTGGTGTTGAAACCTATAACTTTGCAGTATCTCAGTCTCTCTCGCAATTGGTTGACATTCCAACCCGCATTCCTGATCACTCCAGTCAATCACCTTCCTTGTTGGATTTATTTTTAACCTCTAACCCTGACATCTGTAAAATATCTCATAGTGCTCCATTAGGTCGTTCTGACCATGTTGTAATATTGGTCAAAGTTAATTTCAATAGACAAGTGTCTCATGAACATCCCATGCATAGAACCTATTTTAGATATGATCTTGCGGATTGGCAAAAACTACAAGCACACATTCAGTCTGTCCATTAGAAAAAAATTCTTTCCAACCCAGCTGATGATTGTGTTAATAAAACTACTTCAATAATATCTGAAGCAATAAGATTATTTGTTCCTTCACGGAAATACCAGATAAAACCTCATTCATCGTCATGGTCTTCACCAGCTTGTGCTGCAGCAATAGTCCATCGTAATAATTTCTTTCATTGCTATCGATGTGATGTGACAAATCTTAGCAGACAACTGTTTATTGCCTCTCGCAATAATTGTAAATATGTTATTCGCAAAGCAAAAGCTGTTTTTGCTGGAAGAACTAAAAATCATATCAATTCCAAAAAATAGGCTCTTGCAAATTTTGGCGTATCATTAAAAATGTCCGGGTAATTCTAAATCATCTGTGCCTCCACTATTCAATGGTCCTAAAGTCATTAATCTATGTAAGGAAAAGGTTGAACTTTTTGCTAAACTCTTCAGCTTTCATTCTACCCTCGATGATTCTGGACACAATCTCCCACATTTACCTCTCAAACTGACCAGACTTTACAGGATTGCTTTATATCTCCTGATATCGTTTCCAAGATTATTTCCAAAATGGATTCTAATAAAGCTACAGGACCTGATGGAATTCCTGTAATTGTTCTTCAAAGGTGTTCTTCCGAGTTATCTCCTGTTTTGTGTGCTGTTTTTAAAAAGTGTTTGGATGAATCCTGTTTTTCATCATCTTGGAAATTTGCCTCTGTTGTTCCAATTTTTAAAAATTGTGGTGACTGATCTAATCCTTGTAATTATAGACCGATTAGTCTCATTTCCATTTTAAGCAAAGTTTTTGAGACTTTAATTAACCAGACCTTAGTGGAGTTTATTGAAAAAAATAATTTGTTTTACGATTCCCAGTACGGGTTTCGTTCTGGTCATTCCACTGCTGACTGAATATTTTGATCATGCCCTCAATGTTTGTAGTGAAGAGCGGGCAGTTGCTCTTGTCATCTCAAAGGCATTTGATAAAGTCTGGCATCCGGGGCTACTGCACAAACTCAAAGCTTATGGTTTAAAAGGTTCCATCTTTAAAATTATCTCTTCCGTCCTTTCCAACCGTAAACTCAAGGTTGTCCTTAGTGGTCATTCATCTTCCACTTTTTCCATCAATGCTGGTGTTCCCCAAGGATCAGTTCTCGGACCAACCCTGTTCCTACTTTACATAAACAATCTCCCAGACAATTTATCATCTAAAACCATTATTTATGTTGACAATTCCCCATTGTATTCCTGTCTTGATAAATCAGATGATTGTGATAAGGTTAAATTGCCCTCTATTCTGGAAAAGGATCTCCATTCAGTAGTTGAATGGGGTAAGAGAATTGGCTGGTTAATTTCAATCCATCTAAAACTAATCTTCTTTCCATTAATCATCACAAGCAAGCATATTTACCTCAAATCTTTATGAATGGTTCTTATTTGCCTGAAAACAATTCATTTCGCCTTCTTGGTCTCATATTTACTAGCGACCTCTCATGGCAATCTTACATTGAAACCATTGCAAAATCAGTTGCCATGAAGGTTGGTTCTCTTTTACGAGAAATGAGTTACCTCACGCCTGAATGTATACTTTTCCTTAATAAATCCTCAATTCGTCCTTGCATGGAATACAGCTGCCACATTTGGGCAGCTGCTCCTGCTAATTGCCTAAATTTGTTAGACCGTGTTCAACAGCGAGTTTGCAACGCAATTGGCGAAAAGATATCTTCTAAACTGGACTCCCTATCACACTGGCGTAACGTAGCTTCTCTCTGTCTTTTCTACAAGTTTTTTTATGGACGTTGTTCAAGCGAACTATCATCACTTACACATTCTCCCAGAATTTTTCTCCGTACAACTAAGTTTTTGTCGTCTTCTCATCAATGGACTGTTTGTGTTCCAAATTGTCGTAGGGATTTCTACAAGAACAGTTTTTTCCTGCGAACATCTTTGGAACTCTCTTCCATCTACATGCTTTCTTTTTGACTATAACATTCAACTGCTCAAATCAAATGTTCATCGACATCTTAAAACTGCGTAACTTTTCCGTAGCTCTTTACACACAAGTGGTCTTTAAAGCCTTGTTTTGAGCAACTACAATAATATAACAAAAAAAAAATACGTGCCTTTTCATATTTCGGGTAGCCCTTCATTCTTCACTCTGATCGTGGAAAAAAGTTTGTGAATAAAGTTATACAATATCTCATTAACTTATGGCCAGGACAATGTAAATTAGTTAATTAGTTAAGTCACACTCTCCTTGGGTACAAAGGCTTATTGAGAGAAGCAATGCTTGTGCCGAGCAGATGATTTCATCCAAACACTTAGATTATGAACATGATAAGTGGGTTACTTGGTTACCAAGATATGCAATTTAAGTATTTTTGTTATGATTGAAAAACACCTTAGCATTCTTGGTGCTTTTCTTTATGGATTTTGCTCCAGTTTTAAAGTAGTTTTAAAACTGTAAGACCGAAACTTTAATAAGCTTTTGAGTTCTTTATTTAGACGCTCTTAATACTGGCGCATCTCAGGCAACCAAGAAAACGCCACATGCGACTGCGATCCAAAACTTTGGAAAATATTGAAATTGATTGGTTCTCAGATAACGCATATGTAATTTAAGAAGAAGATATACCTGACACCGCCATAACAACGAACATCACCGCCACAACAACAAACACCACCGCTACAACAACGAACATCACCGCCACAACAACGAACACCACCGCCACAACAACGAACACCACCGCCACAACAACAGCAACGAACACCACCACCACAACAACAAACACCACCGCCACAACAACCAACATCACCGCCACAACAACAACAATGAACACCACCGACACAACAGCAACGAACACCACCGTCACAACAACAAACATCACCGCCACAACAACAACAATGAACAACACCGCCACAGCAACGAACACCACCGTCACAACAACAAACATCACCGCCACAACAACAACAATGAACAACACCGCCACAACAACGATCACCACCGCCACAACAATGAACACCACCGACACAACAGCAATGAACCCACCGTCACAACAACAAACATCACCGCCACAACAACAACAATGAACAACACCGCCACAACAACGAACACCACCGCCACAACAACGAACACCACTGCCACAACAACGAACATCACCGCCACAACAACGAACATCATCGCCACAACAACGAACATCACCGCCACAACAACAACAACGAACACCACCGCCACAACAACAAACATCACCACCACAACAACAGCAACAAACACCACCGCCACAACAACAACAATGAACACTACCACCACAACAACGAACACCACCGCCACTGAGATGGTTTAATAACAACAACAAACAACAACAAAATTTTTATTTTCCAAAAACGACTATTTTAATAAAACTCGCCAATTGCAGATGGTTTAAAATCTGATGTTGAACACATTTGGTTTTAATCATGTATGATTTTGACATAGATGATTTAAATTCCTACTTAGTTCGTAACATATATATATCGCAACCTACCAACAGGTAGATACTTATATTAAAACCCATGAAGTGGTCTGGCAGAGTTCTTTGATATAGAAGTACGCAGTTTTATGCATGTATTATTGCTAGTTACTTAATATATTACTTGATATAATATCAGTGTTCGTATGACTAATATTTATTCAAATTCCAACTACACATACTTACCCTGGTAAAAAATATGAAGAAAAACAAAACGTACGACCAAGAGATTTGATTGGGTTCTTCTTCTTCTTCTCTCGTATTGAAGCTCAAATTTTAAATGTCCGGACAATCCAACATCAGCCATCGTCTTGTGGGAGCATCTCACTCTCTACAACAACATTATGTAGAAGGTGGTCAGGGTTTAGTGTAGCTTTACGGCAGAGTGAGAAGGTTGCTCTGTCCCTTCTGATACCGGAAGGGTGAATGCGAGCGGCGATTGGTATTAGGTCTTCTGGTGTTGGGCGTAGACAGCCAATGATGGTTCTGAGGCAGTTGTTGATAGGCACATCAACACAGTGTGTGTGTGTGTGCACTTCTGCCCCATGCCGCTACGCAGTATTCAGCCGGTGAGAACACCAAGGCGATTGCCGATATTCGCAGCACGTTGGTATGTGCGCCCCAGGTTGTGCCCACTAGTCGTCGGAGTAGGGCCGCTCGAGCAGATAGTTTACCTCTCAGCTCTTCTAAGTGTTTTCTGAAAGTTAGCAAGCGGTCTAATTTTACGCCCAGGTATCTGGGAGAATGATCAAACGGCAAGCGTGATTCAGCATGATGTTCAGCTCTTTCGTGGCGTCTTTGTTGTTGAGATGGAAAGCAGCTGAAACCGTCTTCGTTAAGCTTATCACAAGCCTCCATCTTTTCAGTTAAGTTGACAGCCTACATTTATTTATTTATTTATTTATTCATGAATATTTATACAGGATAAACTATTCAGCCAAAATATAAATTAGCTGCTATCAATAAGTGTCCTGTTATATTCTAAAAAATACAAATTAGTTTAAATATTAGATAAAAATATACTGCAATAAATTAAAATTAAAAACAAAAAAGAATATTAGAAACAAAAAGTTAAAAAGTTCAATGAGAAATGTACGACAACAAATTTGCCTCTGATAACAAAACTGTGATTATCTATGGCAACAAAATAGTGAATTATGTAGTCGAATAAGTTAATACAAGAGAGAGAAGGGGGGATAAAATATAAGAATTATAAAATAAAAATTAAAATATAAATTAAAAATCATCCGAATAAAACTTTCTTAATTGTCGTTCAAAAATATCACTATTTTTTATATTAACGCGAATAAATAACGGTAAATCATTAAATATCTTAGCACCCATGAATTTAAAGGTGCTTTTACCGATCTCCAGTTTACATTTTGGCAGTCTCAGCAATGCATTTGAGTTTCTAGTCTTATTTTGCATTAGCAGAAAATAGTTACTAAAGCATTCGAGATCATGCGGTTGGTTAATTGATCTTCCTACTAACGTACACGCTCTTAGCTTCATCAGGTTGTATATATTTTTAGAACTGATCACTGCATTAGATCGACCTTTAATGATGCAAGAGGATCGCCTGCGGATGCTTTCTAATTGCTTTTGTTGTGTGTTGTTCAGATTTAAATTTGTCACTGCACAGTACGTTAGTATTGGTAGAACAAATGACTGGTATATGGTTTTTGATGCATGTAACGTGATGGTGTTTCGTAAACGATACAATAAACGCAATCTTCCGGATGCTTTACGATACATTTCGTTAAAGTTAGTGCTCAGTGACACTGTGGGATCCAGCTTCACGCCAAGATACTTATACGATTTGGTGTGGTTAATCGTATTGTTGTTTACATTGACTTTAAACTGGTGATCTTTAAACTTGTTCAGTCGCTTGGCTGTCCCAAACAGCAGTCTCCGTTTTCCCTGGTTTAAGGTTCATGATGAGATCATTAGAGTTAAGCCAGTCAGACACGGACGTCATGTCTTCCGAAAGCTTGTTTTGAATGATGATTGGATCTTTATTGCTGTAATAGATTACGGTGTCATCAGCATATTCAGTAACTTGAGAGTTCTTTAAATGTTTAACCATGTCATTGAAATATACAAGAAACACCAAAGGACCTAAAACGGATCCTTGTGGGACTCCAGTAAAAATAGATTGTTGTTCGGAGAGAGTGTTTTCTATCGAACAAATAATCTGTGATCCAATCGAATTCTGTAGATCGTATACCATAATCAGGAAGTTTATTCAATAACCCAGCGTGACTGATTGTATCAAATGCTTTAGATAAGTCTATGAAGACTGCGCCTGTTAAATTTCCATTGTCCATTTCAAACCGAAGTTGATCAGTAAAATATGTTGCAGCTAGTTCAGTAGATTTTTTAGAACGGAATCCAAATTGTTTGTTGTAAAGAAGATTATTTTCTTCAAGGTGAGTGATCAATTGTCTACGAACAAGCTTTTCTTGAACCTTCGATAGGACAGGAAGAATAGAGATTGGTCTATAATTATCTGTTTCACTTGTTGTCCCGGATTTAAACAGCGGCGTAACTTTTGCGAGTTTCCACTCAGATGGAACTGTTGATGATGAAAGAGACAGGTTGATGATGTGTGCGAGTGGACTACAAACATCTTCGTTGAGATTGCTCTCAACCTGCTTCCAATCCTTACATGATGTTTGTATTGCAAGGTCATCCGCGTAGGCATATTTGCTGGAGATGGTCTTGGGTAGGTCGTACGTGTAGATGTTGAACAACATTGGGGCTAAAACCGACCCCTGTGGCACACCATTTCTCAGGCGGCGCATGCGACTTTGCTGGCCATCACTTGTCTTCAAGGTAAAACTTCTGTTGGAAATAAGTTCCAGGATAAAGCGTACAAGATGTTTGTCTGGGACAGTTTTTGAAAGTTTGTACGCTAAACCTCTGTGCCATATGGTATCGTAAGCAGCAGTTAGGCCAAGGAATACAGCGCCAGACTTTTGCTTAGCTTGAAAGCTGTCCTCAATATCCTGAGTGAACAGAACAACCTGGTCTACCGTAGACTTTCCTCGTCTGAAACCAGTCTGCTCCGGTGGTAGCTGGGGATCAATGATGGGCTCGAGGCGGCTGTGGATTAGGCGCTCCAGGATTTTATATGGGAGACACAGCGGGCAAGATAGGTCTATAGCTCTTCGCATCATCAGGAGGTTTGCTGGGTTTCAGAGTTGCGATCATGGTAGCACTCCTCCAGATCCTTGGAATCTTTAGTGATTTTAAACAGGAGGAGAAGAAGGATCTCAGCCATTCGATAGCTGACTTGCTGGTATGCAGTAGGAATTCTGGGTGGATTAGATCCGGTCCAGGCACTTTCCTACTTTTCGTCTGCTGTATGGCTTCCCACATCTATTTCATAGAAATGTTTCTGGACAAGTTCGAGTTATCAGTCATGCTGTTTTTCCAGTAATCAGACATACTTCTGTTTATTTCTGCTTGAAATGACCGATCACGTTGCTGGTGACAACCATTCTTTATAAATCGCGAGGCAATGACGTTTGCAGAAACTGGATACTTGGTAGTTTGGGATCTTAAACTACCAGTGAGTCGATTTATGGTGTTCCATGCTTTTCTACTGAAGTGGGTGAAGTCAATGGATTCTACGGCTTCAATCCAGCGTGCTTGGCGGCTGTCATCCAGACGTTTTATGAGTTCGTCCGTGGCATATTTGACGTCAGCTTCAGAGGTAGACTCATTGAGCCGATGAAGCAAATCTTCACATTCTTCGTCCCAACATGGGATATAATTCTTACGAAACCCACGTGGGATTGCCTTTTTTGCTGCTCGAATTAGCATGTTGGTACATTTACCAGTCATTACTGGTAAGCAGTATCAGGATGAAGGTGCTCAGGGTGTGGCAGGTCTCTTGCAAGATTTTCAGTCTCATCAGCAAATATTTTCCAGCAAGCCTTGCGGAAGTTCCATCTCCGCACTTGCTTGCATGAGGTGGACTGCAACAACGAAGCTGGAGAGATGAGTGATACTCAGTGTTGAGATCTTGGAAACCTGTATGTAACACATCGTTCTGGAAGTACGTGTCCTGGGGAGACCTTAGCGAAAGCCAGATCTGGGTTGCTGCCAGTTTTCCAGCGGCCTGACAGAAAACTGTCTGGGTCCCTTGGATTGTATAGGAGTGAGAGTACGTTTGTCGAAGCCCAGTTGGCTAGTGTCTCCCCGTCCTGGTTTCTGGAACGGTAGCCCCAGTTTGTGTGATGGCTATTGAAGTCACCTGCATACACACAGGGAGCAGGGAAGTGGGGTAGGGATGAAGGTTGCAGTCTTGCAGTTGGTGGCTTGTAGACGTTGATGTACATGGTTCCCTGGACTTCTACAGAAACCCATTCTACTGGGCAATACTTTGCTCGACGAAGGTTGCTATTCCATGGATGCGGCTGGTTGTGAAAGCCACAAGCTGATATTGAGGGATAGTCAGTTTAGCTGGTGAATCGCAATGCGTCTCTTGTACCATAATGATGGCAGCATTGTTTTCATGGGCAATCCTCTCAATTACATCCAACTTTGCCTTGGTCAGGCCTTCCACATTCAGATGTAGGACTGTCGCTCCGTCGCCCTTGACAGCTTTCGCTGCCCGCCATGAAAAGGGTGCCAAGGGTCCCTCTCTCCCTCCCTCTCCTCCTCCATTTTTGGTTTCAAACACTTAAATTTGTCTTTTTTTACAGTTTTGTGTAAGTTTTTGTTTTTTAGTCACATATGTAAGCATAACAATAGTGCAAATTGCGATAAAAGCGTGAAACTGACAAACAACATGTTTTATCCATATCCATATTCGGTTAATTCGATTTGATTTAGTGAGCATTTATAAATAAAAAACACCATATTTCATCAAAAATAACCGTACCACAAATGGGAGCAATTAAATACACCAAGTTACGGGTCGAGGTCTTCATGATAATGCTTAACGAACGTTCTGGAAACCTCGTTAAAAACAAACAAACAAACATGTTAGAGTAAAGTGCCTGGTCTGCTCTGTTGTTTTTTTGTCAGAATAGGGTCATGCTAGATACCACTGGATGGCAAAACGCAAATTGCCAAATTGCTGATTCAACCTTACTGAAGGACCAAGGTCTCAAAATGACATAACTTATCGTTAAAATATCAAAATACTGCAATTTGATTATGGTCTGTAAATCATACAAAAATGAGTTTCATCCTTGGGACTCTTCGATTTTTGAAATAATTTCCCCTAAGCTTTCCATAAAGCAAAAAACATTGCTTAGAGAATGAGTTTGCTCAATAATAGACTAACAGACTCCACTATAGTATAAGAAGAGAATGTTGCGATAAAATATCTTGCTCGCTAATTTAAGGGATTTTTTCGTTTTGTTTTTCAGCATGAATCTCTTTTAATAATTTGGTGTCTTTTGTCGATTTTTTTCTGTCTTTTTATGCAACTTCCATAAATTATTGCCAAGAAGTTTATAAAAAAAAACATTCGCCTTTTGATGTGTTAATTAGCAGCATTTCAGTAAGTGTGATCAAAACCGAAAGTGAAGGAGCACTGATACTATTTTATGTAATGAAACATGTCTGTAAATCTATAAAAATTAAAGGAATCTTGGCAAAAGTGAATTACTTTTGAAAGTGAACTTTTTAGATTTAACTAATAACAACAAAAACCTGGAAGTCAAAGATCCTTGACTTGAACTGCTCTCTTTCTTTTGTATAAGGAACCGCAATATCAAGAGCTCCTTGTGCCAAACCTACCATCTAAAAACAACAACAATTCACATCATCAATGAGCCAATAAGAAATAAAAAAAAACAACCTTCTGCGAAGATTCGCTGCGAAAAATTTAATTATACCATGTACCTGCGCACCAATGCCAATACGTCCAGCATTCAAGCATTCTATGGCATATTTGTAACCCAGCCCTATCTCCCCTAGAACATGGCTTTTGGGGACCTAAAACCCAGAATACTCACATAAGATATCTAACAAGCTGGAAATAACTCACTCTAACATCAATGTAATCCACTGGACATGTGCTTGAAGCTCGAATTCCTAACTAATTAAAATGTATGTGCACAAGACTGCCATTAAATAACAATTTAAATATAAAACCTTGTCTTCCTTTTTGCCGACGTTGAGACCTGGTGTACCTTCATCAACCAGGAAACACGAGATGCCTTTGTACGCCTAAACTAACTTGATAATTAAAAGATTGGTGTTTATACCAAACAGATAACTTACTTTCGCAGGATCGGCATTGAGCAATTCAGGCTTAGCGTTAGCAAACACCAAAAACAGGCCCGCATGACCAGAGTTTGTTATCCACAATTTATTTGCGTTGATGATGTAATCATCTCCGTCCATCTTTGCGGTGGCTTTCATTGCGAACGCGTCACTACCCGATGTCGCCTCACTTAAATTGAAGCAGCCAACCTAAGATTTAAGTGGTAGACATTAATTATATTGGTTTGGATTCTTGATGCTATACCCTGTCGTTAACAATAAAAATGCCATGATATTAGAGATCTATTGCGTGTGCAAATTCTTGTTTTTTTTTAAAAAAATGGTATTGATCAGTTAGTAAAAAGAGTGAAGCATATCATATTTAATTCTATTAAACATGTTTGTTATAATTTGCGTGAAAGTGCTATTTCCACTCCAACATATACATTTGTAAACCGTCATTTGTAACTTCATATTCCGATTGACTTGTGTTATATTTATCAAAATAGATATTCTGTTTACCACATACTGAGCAACTGAGAAGTTTAACAAAAAAAAAACATACAAGAAATATTTAATAGGTTAAATATAATTTAAGATCTTTAACTCACATAAGAATTATGTAATTTCAAGATATAAATTCTAGAGTGAAATTGTAGTATTGTTATTTAGTTGACTAGTGGGTATACGAACAAAACCCCCCTAGGACAAAACCCCCTAGGACAAAACACCCTTAGGACAAAACCCCCTTAGGACAAAACCCCCTTAGGACAAAACCCCTCATAATCTCTTCAAACAGTATTACAAACAACTCAGATAATGAAGTTTAAAATATTTTGTTTGCTTTGAAAATTGGTAGGTTTACTAATTAGAGGATGCTGATTTCAAATCAAGTACCAGAAGTTGGATATTTTTACCCCTAATACCTTATTTGGGCAAATTTGGGCTCAAAGTTTAAAGTATTTCGTTTACTTTGAAAATTGGTAGGTTTACTAATTAAATGATGCTGATATCAGACCAAGTACCAGAATTTGGATATTTTCACCCATAATACCTTATTTGGGAAAATTTGGGGCCAAAATTTAAAGTATTGCGTTTGCTTTGAAAATTGACATATATAATATGTATATATAATCTAGTTACAAATTAGCATTTACATGACCAAATATATGTAATCTGGTGTACAGACGTTTCAAAATTGACGATTCGAAGATGACGGTTCGAAACAATATTGTTTTACATTTTAAACTTTTATTAATTTTCGAAATAATTTTGTTTTTAGTTTTTTAAGATTCTATTAAGGTTTTTTAAATTCGCTAATCTATCAAGTGGTGGTTTATCTTAGAAAATTATTACAGTTGCGTTTGAACTCATATAACAGGGGTGGATACAGACGTTATGAACATGATGATTTGATAAGGTCAAAATTTTCTATGTAACGTTTTCTTCAGTAACATAGCCAACCATGGTGACGGCCCTTAGTAAACACGTATGCTGTTTGAAATCTTCATATAGTCACTAAAATGTCTGTATACGCCCCTGTATAACCTATAGTAGATTAGATTACAGAGGTAAATGTTTTACGCATGCGCACAACGATTGTGAATGATAACTTAAGCTTGGTTCCCACTGAGACGATAACGCGATAACACAATGAAAAAATTGGCGACAAATCTATTTCCTTCAGTGGGAACTAAAAGCGATGATTTTTTGAAAATTCATCGCCCAAATTATACGCGTTGAACGAGGCGATGAATATCAAAAAGATTTAGTATTCATCGCGTAAGTTGAGTAATCTAGTGCCATACCCCGGAAAAAAAAATTATGATAGTGATAATCTTCATTATTTACTGATATATTGCTAATATACTAGGGTTGGCAGCATTCTTTATACTTAAAAAATGGAACTTTGGACCCAAATTTGCTCAAAAAATGGAATTAGGGGTGAAAATATCCAAATTCTGGTACTTGATTTGAAATTGACATCCTCTAATTAGTAAACCTACCAATTTTCATAGCAAACAGAATATTTTAAACTTTGGACCCAAATTTGCCCAAAAAGAAGGTATTAGGGTTGAAAATATCCAAATTCTGGTACTTGGTCTGAAATCAGCATCATTTAATTAGTAAACTTACCAATTTTCAAAGCAAACAGAATATTTTAAACTTTGGGCCCAAATTTGCTCAAAAAATGGTATTAGGGGTGAAAATATCCAAATTCTGGTACTTGATTCAAAATCGGCATCCTCTAATTAGTAAACTTACCAATTTTCAAAGCAAACAGAATATTTTAAACTTTGGGCCCAAATTTGCTCAAAAAATGGTATTAGGGGTGAAAATATCCAAATTCTGGTACTTGATTCAAAATCGGCATCCTCTAATTAGTAAACCTACCAATTTTCAAAGCAAACAGAATATTTTAAACTTTGGACCCAAATTTGCCCAAAAAGAAGGTATTAGGGATGAAATACCCAAATTCTGGTACTTGGTCTGAAATCAGCATCATTTAATTAGTAAACTTACCAATTTTCAAAGCAAACAGAATATTTCAAAATTTGGGCCCAAAATTAATTAATTAATTAATAATTATTTTTCATTGTAAAATTTTGCCGCCTATTTTTTCCAGGATTTTGTTGATGCGTAGATTTTAGGTGCCTTGACTATATCATTATTTTAAATTAAAAGGTGTTTTGTCCTACTCTATAAAAAAATGGGGGTTTTTGTCCTAAGGGGGGTTTTGTCCTAGAGGGTTTTGTCCTACACCCGACTAGTGTGACGTTAAATGATCCATCAGTTCAATCAATAATGCTGATGAAAAACACAATATACATAATCAAGAAACAGTTGAAATAATTCCAATGATCAATAAGAAATGTAGGGAACAGTCAAACAAACCAATGATGTTGCTAGACGTGGTAGGTATTTTTCCTTTTGCTCATCTGTGCCCAGTTGAAGAAGCAACGCATTTACGAGAGTGTTTTGGACATCACAAAAGGTGCTAACTGAAGGATCAATACGCGCTAGTTCCTCGATCACCGTAACCACAGACATAAATGAAGCAGATGAGCCTCCATAGTTTTCAGGAATTTCAATCCCCATGTACTATACACAATGTATAAATACAAATATTTAGTTTCTTTTGTACACAACAGATAGTTCACGTTGCAGAACTAGATGCATAACAAAAAGATAAAAAAACAACAACTCAGAATTTCCACCATAATTCATAACTTTCCTTTTCCCTTGATGGATGCATTTTTCAAGTAGATATTGAAATTACTATAGGGTAAACAAGTTCACATACTCCTTGTTGAAACAAACCACTTATAACAGAAGGATGAAGTTCGGAATTTGTATCCATCTCTTTGACCAGAGGTGCAACCTGCTCCAAAGCAAACTTTCGAGCTGAATTGAAAAAAAGTTGACAGATAAATACTCAATCATTCTTAATCTCCGAGTATAAGTCCCTGAGTAAAAGGAATAAAATCTACAGTAAAATACCAGGGGGTAGTCAAACTAGTGTAGGATCCCACTCAATAAATCTAAAAAGATTTAAGACGAGTTTGCCGCAGCCATATTGACCAGGCCACAACAAATAAGAAGTCACTGCGTCCAATATAATAGGTGTGATTTGGTATATAGCGCGCCAATCGCGACCCATATAACAACAGAAGTTTGTAAATAATATGTATATGTTTCTTATTTTTGACCTGTATAAATATTCGTAATATAATAATAATGAAAAGTACATATATTTGGGCGCTTGAAGTATTTCTTTTTATTGGTCATGCAACATATAAATACGTCATTCACGGGCGATACGTTGTTGTATTACGAAAACAAAAATTACTCAATGCTGAAAAATCTTTTTATTTCACCTCTTTGTTTATTTCATTCTTTTTTATTATTTATTTCACAAATTATTATTTTTTACTTCACAAGCCACTCCCTCTTCAGAAATTAAGGTAAAATCTACAAAAAAGAGTCAGATATTTTGGCAATAGAAGCTCGAAAAAAGATTATGAATGAAAAAGAATGACTCCGCCAATCGCATCAGGAACCGCATACACCTCTATGAACCAACCCTTAGCAACAGCAACATCAAACTGAAGATCGACCAAGCATGAAAAATCGAGCATTCAACACCCCTATTCCTCAAAACAGATGCAAATTCATAAAATAAAAAATATGATCTTATCGACAGCATATGCAAGATCCAGAGATTATGAAGAATGAAGTATTTGTTCTAAATAATATTATACACAGCTAGAAGATCAACCTTTTCTTGCGTGTAAAAGGTGTGATCAAGAAGTGCACAATGAATGCTTCCAGAGAATATTGAACCTGCCTCGTAAAAGAAGTCAACATCAAGCCATCAGGTATACCTGGCGTCCACTAGCGCTGCCAGCCTACGAGATGTTGATATTTCCTGACTAAATAAGCTCAGTTATTAACATTTCACCAAGGAACAACTACTGCTACCAAATACTGCTCAAATTGACGAAGAACTATCTGTTAAGCTGCCAAACACTCCCTCTGGTTTTGAGCTTCAATCTGATCTTCTCTATTAGTCGAACTACACCAACAACAATATCCTCATCCAACAAGCCACAAAATCAGTTCATGCGATTTTCACATGGTTTGAAATGTACCGAACTGCGCCGATGAATGCGAGAATTGCATTGATGATGCCACTTCTTGCAGCTGAAGTGATTCTGATACCGACAATAGCGACGATGATGATGATGAGAAGAAAAACTGATTTTTTAAAATAGCTTTTTCTTTGCTAAGTTGTGTTGAAAAGCAATTTGTATTTCATTCTTTTATTCTCATTAAAACACGTTAAGCCAATTTTTCCTGTGATGACATCATCGAAACTTTATAGTATCCGTTATGGTATTTAATCTATCATTTTTTTGAATAAGGTATTTATACATTGTCTTCTTCTTTTATTAAGGAGAATTCAAATTTTTAAAATTTTGGGCAAAAATTCCAAGATATTTTTTTTCTTCTAATGATGACTTCAGTTGACGAAAATTTACTGGGGCGAGTAAAGAGTTGGTTTCAAAATGTCCAAAAAATATTTTCTACCCCTCTGACACTTGACTTGATACGATCCAATAAGTTTTACATTGTCCACATCCTCCAGAAAAAAAATGCCCCCAGCAACCTGACTATTTATATTTATATTTACAAATTAAATTTTTTCACTAAATTTCAATATTTACGCGGACTGAAGTATTCTAATTACTCTCTCTTACTTTTAATAATTATAAATTTTTCAACTCAAACAATGGTGTCATTCCTTTGCCTAGTTTTCTATTGAATGACACCAGCCATTCACAATAATCTATCTTTTTTCTTTTTATCTAGTTATCGTTAAGCATATGGGAAAAAAGTATGAAATATTTAATTGTTATGTTTATATTTGTCACTTGTATTAGTATTATTTAAGTTGTGTTATTGTGTTTGGTAAATAAAAACATTTGATTTGATTTGGTGCTGTCCATCTTGAATGGTTCACTGACTGATAAATTCCTTCAGAAATCAACCTCTCTAACTCAACATTCACCTTTTCATGCGGCGCTTAAAGAAGTGAACTGAACAGTTTCGAAACGTAGTGGAATCATTTGAGACGTGTGATTATTATATATATATTCAGGCCTGGAATTTAGAGACGCCCTCCACACGCGCCTCAATAACTGTGTTATTTTACTAAGAAATGTTTTTATTTACTAGTAAATAAATAAAATATTACTTATCTTTCACTTTTCATTAAATACATCAATTGTGGAGTTTTCCTTAATTTTTAGATCACCTCAGCGTAAACAAAAATGAAAGCAAAATGCATGCATATGTAATGAGACTTTCTATTTGTTTTGTTTCTATGATTATTGTTTGATACAGAAATATATCTAATAATTTGTATTAGAGAATTTCGGCATTGTTTACACTGTTACAAACTTATACTACCGTAAAGCTTTGATTAAGCACCTGGGCGCTTATTTAATATTTTGGCTTTCATGAAGGACACTTAATCGAGGGAGGCACTTATTTAATATTTCTTTCCAGTCAAAACAAAAAAGTGATGATAACAGGGATAATTTATTTTATATTTCATGTTTTATTTTTTTTGCTCAAAAAATTTAAATGTCAATGTCCTCGTCTCCCTCCGAATCCTCTTGAACAACTAAGTCTTCTGGACATTCCATTACACTCTCCTCTTCATCGGGTACGAACGGGTTTGGTTCTGCAGAATTTATAAAATCGAACTGCTTTTTAAACATCAACCGCCCTTCACTACAAGGTTGATCATTTTTTAAGCAAGTAGTTTCATCATCTTGACTCCCATCTGTGGCATATGTTAAAGCACAAGAAACAAATGATTTTTGTATGGTCTCTTTCCTTAGCTTTTCCCAGGATTTCAAAATCCATTGAACAAATTCTTGTCTCGGTGGTAACTTTAATTTTCCGCAGGCGGTTTCTTCGTTAACATTAGGGAGATTAAGAAACAAATCTACAACAGGGACAGCAATGGCGGAAATCGAAAACGAGACGTCTTGTGTTCCGGTTGACATTTTCTTATAAAATAGTTAAGTTACAAAAACAACAACAAAACAATTCTAAGTTTGTTGATTTTTTTACAAAAGACAAAATGTTATTGAAAGATAAAAAATAACGTTTTTATTGTTCTATTACAATTAAAATCGCACGCAGAATGTATTTCATCAAATGTAATAACAAACGTAAAAACAGATATATCTGAAAGGTAAAAAGAAACGAGTTGTTATAGAAAACGCAAACACTATTATAGTGGCTTCAAATAAATAAATAAATAAAACAAATTAATCAAAAATATTATTATTTTATTTTTAAATCTCACGTTTTAACAAAACACCAATTTTGATGATTTGAAGTTGTCGCGGCCGGCGTACAACACGAACGTTGGGGTTTCCACTAAGAACGCATGCGCAGTTAGACAGATGTTAGTGTTTACATCACGCGCGTTGCAGTCGCCGTCTCAGGATTTATTTCTTAATCTCCCTATTAATGTTATTGAAAACGTTTTGAAAAAGTTTCCTAGATACAAAAAAAGAGTATTTATTATGGTTAGGGGGGAGGGGGGGGCTTATTAGAGGAGGGACGCTTAATCGAAGCTTTACGGTACATTAATGTGATAAATTTTCGCTGGGATTAAATTTCGCGGTTGAGCTCATCCCAAAATTTTTATTTTCGCAGATGAGCCATTTCCAAATATTTCGCGGCAGGCCTAGCCATAAGGAAATTTACAGGTGCGTGGTCAATCGCGCGCCTCATTCGAGTATTTTTTTGTGAGGCGCGCGATCGGTAATTTTGGTTTATACAATTCAATGTTCCTCATGATTATTGTGGTATGCTTAAACTGGCTTAAACTAAGACGTTATTTTATGTTGGTTTGTTTTTAACGCGTCTGCCAGAATGCTAATTTAAAGCATTATAATGAAGACCTCGACCCAGAGTTTTAGTGTATTTAATTGCTCCCATTTGTGCTATGGTTATTTGTGATGAAATACAGCGTTTTTTTATTTATAACCGCTCACTAAACAACTTTGTGATAGCTTGGTCTCGAACCCAGAACCTTTCAGTCAAGAGCCGAACCAATGCCTTACCATTCAGGCCACGAAAAGTTGCGCGCCTGATCGTCACCGGGCGCGATCGGGCACACAATAATACTGAGCCTGAAGTGTCGGTGGTGACGATTATAAATACTTTATATTCATGTGTATTATTAAAAGCTATAAATAAATAGAGTTGTTTTGTTATAAGCACCCATGACGGGTATGCGGGTCATGTAACATCTTTGACCTCATGGATATAAGCACCCATGCCCTTTATGCACTGCTGCCACGGAGTTTAAAATGCACAGTTGGTATCTTGCGTGGGTTAACTCACCACTGTTTTTCCTCTTACTGGGGTTGGCGTTAGGAAGGGCATCCAGCTGTAAAAAGCATCTGCTCCAATGAATCATCAAATGATTAAACCTACAAAATTGTGGGGAATATCATCTTTTGAAACCTTGTCTAACCCATGCTAGCATGGAAAATAGACGTGAAAAATGTAAATGATGATGATGATGATGATGTTGATACATTCAATGATCCAAGCAGCTGCTTTTAAACATAATTATGAATGAAATATGCACAATCGGAGTCCCGTGTGAAACCAAGATTGAAATAAGATAAGATAGGAACAAAATGCAAGTGTTGAATAGAATGTCAACCAACTGGCACTTATAATTAATTGTGCCGTAGTAATACAATTATCCCGAAATTCGACAATCACATATTTAACTATTTAACAGAGAACAGTAAGTTTTGAACCAATCAATCGAAATTTTAATGATATAAAATATCACGGCATATGTTTTCAGTAGCAAGAACAGCTTTAAAAAGTTAAAATAAGACAACTTCTCAGTGATAACGATGTCTTCTTGAAATTAGGAAAAAGTGTGAAGTTAACCCGTTAAAATCTAGCTGTCGTGTTTATTTCCTTCAGAGTCTAATGCATGTTTATTGGTTTTGTGAAAGTGTGTTTTGTTTTGTAAACAAAACTGAATGTTTCGTTGTGGTTTGATCTTTTGTTCTTCCATCGAATGCAGCATAATTCTTCTGCATATATCTGTCTCTAAGTTGAATGGAACTTTTAAACAACCTGTAGCATCGTGTGTAAACATGTCTGTCGTTTTCTTCCTTTTTTCTTTGATTGACGTCAAACTTCTTGAAACGATTAATAATTGGTAACGTTAAATTTCGTTAAACAAACTAAATTTCTTAATAAAGCTACACATTGATATATTTAAAGAACGGATGAATCGATTATAATTTGAAACAAAAAAACATATTTACGTGACTAAAGAAATTAAGTTAAAATAAGTTCTTTAAGATTTCATTTACAAGAGATATATTTAAGACGTGTGATTATTAGTAAGATAACACAGTTAGGGGCGCGGTGGAGAGCGCACCTTAAATTATCGAGGCGCGAGAGCGATCGCGCGCCTCTAAATGCCAGGCCTGCGCGGGGACTTAATTTTGTGTTTCGACATTTTTGAATATTTTCTTAAAAACTGGCAATATTGGCTCTCGATTCGTTTTCACAACAAAACGCTATATTTGTCAAAAAATCTCCAAAAAATGAACTTTTATAGGCAAATTCTGGCCAAGGAAACACTCTTCTGGTGTCGCCTTTAGTATCGTTGGAAAGCACTTATCCCCAGATACAAAACATTGTTAATTTACAAAACTCACAAGTGGTCAGTACAGTCAGTAGTCATTAGAAGAAGGTAAAATGTCCTTTTGAAGAGTAGGGCTTTGAAGGGCAAAGCATCAAATAAAAACAGGGAAATTGAGTTCATACTCAATAGTGCAATAGTAGTGGAGATTTTGACTGGAAAATTTTCAAAAATTTTCTTATAAAAATTTCGCGGATCAGACATTTAGTCAAAAATTTCATAGGGACAAATTTTCGCAGATGGCTACTTTCCACATTTTCGTGGGGACTTAATTTCATTGATTAGGCCAATATTCACAAAATTTAATCCCAGATAATTTTTTTTGAATTTGAGTTGAAATAAATGGCAAAAAAGGTCATCGGTTGATATGCATGTATACGTCGGTCAACAGCAGAATTTCATCGATGACCGACATCTATTTCAGGGCATGTATAATTATAATTATGACAAAATAATTTTTAAAATTTGCTCACTGATGGTGTTTGTGTGTTTCTATAAAAAGAATAAAATTTTATTGGTTCACCACATGAACAGATGAATCCTTTGTTTTAGAGACTGGTTGTGAGACCCTGAAACTTGGTGCACTTCCGACAGATTCCACTACATTTCAAAACTGCCGATTCGAAATTGACGATTCAAAACAATATTAAAAGAATTTTCATTTACGATTAGAATACAATTTTCTATCATCAACATGATAGCATGGTCTCAAACCCAGAACCTTTCTGTAAAGAGCCGAACGCCATTACCATTGTGCTATCGCCGGATGAACTGTGGAGTTTCTTTAATTTTTAGATCACCTAAGCGATAGAAATCTTATAAGCTAGCGTCTGTGCATGAAAACGTAGGTTCTTAGAACAAATGATGACGTATTTAAGCTATATATAAATATATCTTTATTTCCCTTATGATACATTATGAGGCACGTTTGTTGCGGAGATTGTAAGCAACAGCTTGCAAAAACTCAGCCATTTCATGTCTGGTGTAGCCCTGCGTTAAATTGGCTAAGCGCCTCTGGAGCGTCAGTGTATATTCATTCAAAATCGTTTATTTAAAGGTTCCCCTGCCATAAAACTTCTGATTTCCGTTCTTCCATGCGAAATGCAGTATTCTAAATGTTAGATTAATTTCCGTGGTAAAATGCTAACTTCGAACAATCAAACAAAAGCTTTCATGGATTGATTCCGATGACTCATTGCTAGCTTGGCACAATTATTTTTACTTATTCTCCACACTAACTTATGGCCAGCCTAAACGCCTTTCTTATGAAGTAAAATGCGTGCATATGTAATGAGACTTTCTATTATATATGTTTTGTTTCTATGGTTATTGTAAGGGTACAGATATTTATGGAATATTTTCTATTCGCCATCGTATCTCTGGACCTCTCAATACTTAAAATTTCAGAGAGCTCTTATCACAAAATTTTTATTAAACAAATACGCACAAGCTCCGTCACATGAACGTGCGAAAACATTTCAAACACATGTCGCAGGGCCGCCTAAAGACAACCATAATAACGTTCCATATAACCATGATAACCAAATCATGTGATTGATTCATGACTCGAATTCGCGAATTTAAAAAACGTTAATAGAATTTTAAAAAACGACGAAAACCAAAATTATTTCGAAAATTAATAAAAATTTAAAAAACCAAAAACAAAATTATTTCAAAAATTAAAAAAAGTTTAAAACATATATATAAAAAATATTGTTTCAAACCGTCCGGTTTCGAATCATCAATTTTGAATCGGCAGTTTTGAAACGTCTGTACACCCTTCCGACAGTAAACTTGCAGGTCAAATCACATAAAGCACCATCAAAACGCGAGAGAAAATATCTTCTAGCCAATAACCAAGTTGTGTACAAAAACTTCAGTTAATGTTCGAAACAAATGGGACAAACATTTGCAAGTTGAAAAAAGCATGAGCACAGTTAAGTGTATTATCCATGTCAGGGAACAGGCACGAAAAGAAGAAATAAAATTCACAGAAACATCATGGAAGGTATTCTTATAATTAATTTTACTAGTTTAAGGAACATATCAACATGTCATACAGGTACCAACATCCAAAGGTGATCCTGAATAGTTCTAAGATAGAATAAAAGCTTGACTATGTGTGATAAAAATGTATGTAAAGTATTTTTACAGAACTGAAACATGTTTTTTTCTCCTTTTCAGGCAGCTAAAAATGAAAGTTTAATTTGTGCAGATGGCTTCCTCCAACAATATGACGAAGATATTCCCGCGCCAAATCATGGTTTCCATAGAAGCTGCTATTCAGATTACACTCATAAGAAGGCACTCAACCGATTTGCAACATCCACATCAAACGAAGAGAATGAAACCTCTCATTCCAGTTCTGTACCCAGTGGGCACAAGATGTTTTTAAAACGTTTAAATTCCGTTTATTTTACGATCGGATGTTTAATAAACGTTTTATAATACACGTTTATTTGACTAATTATTTAAAAACGCTTATTGCACGTTTTCTTTTACTGTGATTATTTTTAGATTCTTATTTTTATTTTGTAAATATTATTACTAATGGGAAAGTATAATCTTGTGTGTCCAAAAATATTTTTTTTTGATAAAAAACGTGTTTGGAAAACCCAATTCTCCACAATGGAGGAGTGTATATTTATCTATTTTTATGCTCTGATGATTTGCCCACTTAATTTTTGTAGCTAGCAAAATCACTTTGTGTAAATTTTACCCGCACGTAATTAAAAAAAACCATGTTGTTGATTATTACGCATCAAAATTAATCACAGTGTTACTTGGACTTTATTGTTGTCGTATGATATGCCAGCACTTTGTATAAAAAAGAACACTTTGTAATTAAATGTGAAAAATTCACAAGTGAATTCACACGTGCACAAAGCGGTCTCGGTTGTATTTATTTTTATAAGTATTTGATGTTATACGAGATTTTATGCAGAATTTGTTGTTTTTGAAAACGGTTTTTATACCAAAATGTTAAATTAATTAGGTTAGGAAATTGCAATTAATATGTTATCTCTGTCTCAATTAGCTGTTCTTAGTCTTAAGTCTTTTACAGACAACAGCTATTATATTTACAGTATAAATATGTATAGCTAGCTAGACATCTATTATATACCTAGGCTGTTTTTAGATTAAAGGCGGTTCTGGTATTACATATTTATTTTGTAGTTGAAAAATGAATTACATCACAAACAACAAAGGTGGGAGGAAACTATGCTATAATGGATACATGTATACCGTTAAAGCTACAACGAATACAGTTCGATGGCAATGTTCACAAAAGACAGCTTTCCGTTGCAACGGGCTTTTGAGGGTTGATATCAATGATCCTGAGTTAATTTTATCACAAACACCTCACAGTCATGCTGGTAGCAATGTTGATATAAATGTAGCAGAAGCAAAACAAGCTATAAAAGCCGTTTTAACACAAACATCAACTGCTGGCGGTTCAACCCATCAAGTTCTTGTTAATAACTTATGTAGACTTACTCATGAAGAAAGAACAGCTTTTGGTAATGCAAACTCCAACAAACAAAGCTTTAACCGCTATATTGCCAAAAGTCGACCAAAAAATCCGGAGTCCCTTGAAGAACTGGAAATTGAAGGTGTTTGGGCTAGAGACGTTGATAAAGAAATGTTACTAATACATGACAACCACAACAACGAAAACAGAATAATTGTTTTTGGGCACGAAAATTGTCTTAATCATTTGAGCCAATCAAACATGTGGTTTATGGATGGTACAATTAAAGTGGTGCCAACTCTTTTTGAACAAATATACGTTATTCGTGCTCCTCTTGATGAGTCTGCCATTTCATCAGTTTACGCATTCATGACTCACAAAACTCAAGAAAGTTACTGTGAACTCTTTACGATCATCACAGACAAGTGCAACGAATTGAATCTCCATTTAGATCCAACTTCAATAATGCTTGATTTTGAAAAAGGAGCCATGAATGCGATTGTTGAAGTGTTTGGTCCCCATGTACAAACAAAAGGATGCTTTTTTTTATCTGTGTCAAAGCTCATGGCGAAAGATTCAAGAGCTCGGTCTTTCTCAGCGATACTTAGACGATGATGAAGTCAAGATATTTTGTGGAATGGTAGATGGTCTTGCGTTCCTTCCTGTTGCAAGCGTCCCTGGTGCAATGCAATTATTAATTAATGAAACGCCAGCTGGGTTTGAACCTTTCGTCGAATACTTTGACAGAATTTATGTTTCTGGAACATTTCGTCGTATAGCACGACCTGGTCAGAATGTTGTTCTTCGAAATATTCCACCTCTTTTTCCACCTCAAGTTTGGAATGTAAACAAAGCAACAAGAGAAGATGGAGCACGTACCAACAACTTGTGTGAAGCTTGGAACAGCTCCTTCAATAAAATCATTGGTCACCATAATGCTACCATCTGGGCATGCATTGAAGGAATTCAAAAAGACTGCCTGACATCATGTCTTGCTTTAAAAAATTCCCAAATTAGGTGTTCCCCTAAAGAAAAGGGTCCATAAGAAGACTGAGGAATTGCAAAGTTGTCTTAAATTATTATGCAATAGACTCAATGACGAAAACATTGAAGAAGCCCAATTTTTAAGAGGTATTGGGCATAACATTAGATACAAGATTTAAAAACCAATGTAATCTAGTACATGGATAAAATATAGTACTGAATCAAGAAGAGCTTTTAATAGTTTAAGGCTTTGTGGGTTTGAACCATTAATACAAAAAATAAAAACTTCACAACCTTTCTTGCTACTTCGCTCAATCCACATTGGCATTCTCTTTACAAAAGAAAGAGGAAGTTTTTGTTGTCCTAAATATGTACAAAAGTAAACGTGTAAACAAAAGGCTAATGAGGTGATAATGAGACCTGTAGAACGCTGAGCATATGACACGTGTCAGTTTGTGGATGATGTAAAAGTCCTCTACCTTTTGATTGCGCAGTTCAATTTCAACAAATGACCCCACGTTTTGCTTGTCTTTTTGTATTTATACTACAGTAATAACAATAATGGTATATCTGTAATTTGAAAAACCCTCCGCAATCCCTATCACAGGGCCTGAAATAAATATTATAAGCTCATCGGTCACGTTGACCGCCGTACTCATAAATCTTATCAGTCATCAAAGTTCGCTGTCGGTCAAAACTGACGGACATAACTAACGTTTCTATCGGCCAACTTAACACCATGCATTAGCATTTCAAACAATAATCTCTCTTTAACACCATGGAGACATGACTACTTAGTCAGAAAACTTTGGGAAAAGACAGGAAGACAGGGAATTAACTAAATATCAAGGTTGAACGAAATAAATAGCAACATCAACGAAAACACAAATCAAAAAAAGCTAGTATCAGTCTTCTCATTATTAAAATTGTTACGTACGCAAATAAGTACAATTTTTACTGTTTCGCGATGTGCATTAATTAAGTTAATTCATTGTCCATTGCCGCATTTTTATGTCTCCTTGCAATGTGTTTGTTAATCACTACTCAAGCTGTTGCCGGCTCTCTCTCCACATGCTAACATTCAATGCCCTGACGTATAAAATGTGACCGATCGATTTGGCAGTGACCTGAATGTCTCCATGAACCAGAGTCACCTGAAACCATCTCTACTATTACAGTGGAGAAGGCCAGCCCAGAGGCTAAACCAAACCGCAGAAAACATCTATAGTGCGGGTGAATGCGCACCAACGCTGGGTCAGATAAATCTGCAGCTCATTGGAGGGTTCAAGCGCTCTACTTTCAGGCGAATCAACAGCAATTTCACAAGACACAACTTCTGTATTTCGAATATAAGTTAAACATATTTGAGTATTTTAACAGCTGTCTCAAGAAAACTTTGTTTGTGTAATTGGATCTTAAAAAACATATTTCCTGCTCAATTAATTTTTCGGACAATTGAACAGCGATTATACTGATGCTAATAAAACAACACAAGCGCCCAACTTGAAAATTAGTACCTCTGATCTTTGCCTTTCTTCTTTGCGTTTTACTGAAAATATTCAAGGAGGTACAATCTTTTTATGAGGAAATCTTGTTGGTATGGCCCCTTTTATAAGTTTCCGACTTGTTTGGATTTTTTCAGAAGGTATTAACTTTTGCCTCATGTCATGCGATGTGTCAAAACAATCCTCTTCAAAATGCGTAGAACACAAATACACAGTTTCGGGAAGGTTGGAGCAGTTTATTGCCTTTTTTCCAGGCTTTGGATGTTTTTGGATCACCTGGCAGACAATGAAATGAAACATCTTTAATCTGTGAATTTGACTGATTCGAGCAACCAAAAGCAGAACAGTGCGGCATTCTTAAAAATCTAATTTCTGATAGGAACATGCAAGTACACTTGTTCGGCTGAGAAAGAGAGAATCATGTTATTTGTTTCATTTTTTTATGGATTCTACAAGAATATAAGAACTCTGACATGCGACATTAAACTTGCAAATTCCATACAAGAGGCAAGAAAACTCAATCTTGACATCCTTTCCTTACAAGAAGTCCGTCGTTGTGGCTCTGGTACCATTGGGATTGATTGTGAAAGTTTACAAGGTTGGCAATTTATCTGGAGTGGATATAAATCTAAGAGTAGGGATGGAGTAGGTTTTATTTTGGCACCTCATGTTAAGTTGGTTGATACCCAAATTCATCTTGAAGCGAGAATACTATCTGTTCGTGTTGTTGTTCATGGTTTGTTCCTGACTTTGACATGTTCTTATGCCCCTACTAATTGCAGCAGTGAGTCTGCTAAATCTCATTTCTATGGTAAACTCACACAAGCTAACAAAGATATGCTAAAACCGCTTTAAATCCATTAACCTGGGTGATTTCAATGCGTCTATTGGAATGGATTCTAAGAATAGTGGTGCTTGGGACAATGTTCTAGGTCCCAACAATTCTTCCAATTTGGAAACAAATGGCAATGGAGAATCTTTTTTGAAATTCTGTTCAGAAAATAGGCTGAGAATCATCAACAGCATCTTCCGGACAAAGAGAATTCACAGGGAAACATGGGTTCATAAGCCAACAGGCAAAGCAAAACGCCTTGATTATATAACCACTAGGAAATATGTATCAAAATTTATCACATCTTGTAGAGCATATCGTAAAACTGCATCCATCTTTGACACAGATCACTACATGGTAACCATGACATTGAAATATCCTACAACAAACAAGAAACTTTTTCAATTAGGATCTAAAAAACAGACACCCAAGCCAAAGTTGAACATATCCCTTTTGCGCGATAACAAAGACGCTGCTAAGCGCTATTCAGATCAACTAGATTCAAAGCTTGGGTTGGAAGATATTTCAAATGACTTAGAGCAAATAGCAGATGATATTACAGTGGCGATACAAGATTCGCTAGAGGCTGTTTGCCCGAAGAGCATTCCTGAGAAAACTTCTGAACCCTGGCAAGATCTTGAATTACAAAATCTAATGAGTAATCTGCATAAAAATCCAAAAAATAGGGCTCTTCAAAAGCAAATTCGTAAAAAGAGAAAAACCTTAAAAGATCAATATTTTCATGAAAAAGCTGTTGCTTTAAACACTGCAGCAGAATCAAGGCAGGTCGAGAAGAATTTCAACTTGCTAAGACTCGATCTATGCATTCTACCACCTCAAAAATTACGATCTCAAAAGAAAAGTTAACAAAGCATTTCAAAGAACATTTTTCTAAAAAAGGTTATTGACATACCACCTGAGTTAGAGCATCCAAATCAGTATAATTATTTGTTGGATACACAGGTTGATGTAAATGAAGATCCACCTAACCTTTATGAAATTGCTGAAGTGGTTAAAACATTTAAGAATAACAAATCTGCTGGTACAGATAATCTTCATTCAGAAGGTCTGAAATACCATAGCAGCAATAATCTTCTTGTGTATTTAACCATGCTTACTTCTCTTATCTGGTCTTTGGTAGCTGTTCCACAATCTTGGCTTGCTATGAAAATAGTATGTCTTTATAAAAAGGGTTCAAAGTCTCTAGCTGAAAACTACCGGGCATTGTCGGTTGGATCAAATCTTAGTAAAATAATTCCTTGTATAATTTTGAACAGGTTGCAGGAAACCTATGAGCGGAATATTTCTGAATCCCAGTTTGGTTTTAGAAAAAGTCGGTCAACTGTGGATGCAATCTTTGTCATCAAGAATGTTGTGCAGAAGCATGCTGGACCACTTGTTCTAGTCTTTGTTGATTTAACTGCAGCATATGATCATATCCCTAGAGATTTTTTATTTCGGGTTTTAGAACTACGCACTGGTGCCAAACTTCTTGTATACACTCTCAGAAAATTATATGATGGTACATCTGCATGTATTTCTGGGACAAAAGTAAAGTTTGATATTTTATCTGGCTGTCGGCAGGGAGGCCTAGAAAGTCCAACACTGTTTAACTTCTTTTTTGATTTTGTCTTGAAAGTGTGTACAGAGGCTATTGACAGAAAATATCCGGGTGGATGGGGTGTTCCAATTGAGTACAATATTCCTAGTGAATGCACTAATCGAGGTCAGAGGAAAATTAAGAGGATGAATGGTGTTGACATTATAAGGTGGCACCACTTGTAAAAGGTTTGGTCTAACAATTTCTTTCAAAAAAACAAAAGTGATGCAATTGAATACATCTACAAGTGATACTAAAATTATCATTGATGGTACTGAACTTGAAGATGTGTCCAAATTCTGCTATCTTGGACACATCATTTTCAAGGATGATAGAAACTCCATTGATCTACGAATTGCAAAGGCAACAGCAAAATTTTACGAACTCAAGGGAGTCCTTTGTGACAAAGAAGTTCATATGTCAATTCAGACTAAAATACTTGAAGCATGTATTCGTCCCAGACTAACATATGCTACCCAATGCTGGAGGCCAAAAGAGAAATAAATAAAAAGAATTGAAGGTTGTTGGTATGGCTTTCTAAGGCGAACGATTAAGGATGGTTTCCGTAGGAAACCTTCACTTGTAGAAGGAGAAATTAATCATGCTCTTTCTTATGCTAATACAGATCTAGAACGCATAACAAAAAGTCAACCCTTACGAGAATATTAACACTCAGTATCTGAAATACATAGCCCATGTGTGTCGTAGAGAAAATACAAATTTGACTAAGCTTAGTTTATTTTTCATTTCCAGAGATCCATACTATCAAGATCCCTGGATAGGTATCTCAAGACTTCTGGGTGATCTTCCTATTTAGCAGATTAAAAAAGAAACACAGTCTCCTAGGAGTCTTGACTCATATGAAGCCTAAAGCTTCAAAATGAGTACCTAAACTGTACTGTACTGTACTACTACGATTCGAAACTGCCGATTTGAGACTGGGCGTTTTGAAATTCACGATACGATATGAAACTGATATGTCTGTACACCTGTTTTATGAAAGATTGATTTTATTGACATTTTAAACTCTTAAATAGAACTGTTTTTACCCCTCCTGGTGTTATATACATATATGTGAGTAAGAATACAGAAATATCACGAAGCGTAACAAATGTATGCAGAAAGTGGCTTACAAACTATATGGCTTAATCTCATACATCAAAACTACGTACCATGTACGTCACACCAAATGATTACCTCACATTTTCGCCTTATACAGACAATGAGGTCTGAATTCTAGTTAGAAATAAACATCACGGGAAGAAGGTCGAAGAGAAAGCGTCGCATTGAACAACAACAATTTAAAAAGCAGAATGACTAGTTATGTTGTTATTTGTTATGTTTGGGACAAATTTGATTCTTTTTTTTTTAGATTTATATATATATATATATACTATTTTGAAGGCGATACTCCTTACTTCTTAAAGTGCTCAATGTAAAAACAGAGCGAATTACTACTGAAGATTGTCGTCCGTGTGGCGGCATGAAACTATTAGTTTAGTAAATAAACTATTGTTTCTTTTCTTCTATATATATATATATGTTAAATATGTATGAGAACTTGGGAATCCCTTCAATAATGAGAAGACTGCATGACCATCTGTTTTGATATGGAATGACCCTATTATTACATAAAAATAAGATAAGAAGTGAAAAGAAGTATTTTTATATATAACTATTCTATATATAACTATTATATATAAATATATATATATATATATATATATATATATATATATATATATATATATATATATATATATATATATATATATATATATATATATATATACAGGGTTGTCATTCTGAGGCGAGCTTCCAGGAGATACTTTTATTGATCGCCTCACATTCTGAAAAACTGTTCATGGCGATCCTTTTATATTGTTTATTTTATCGTTTTGATGATTTTGGAAGATTTTTTCCTTCTCTAAAGTATTATATAAAATATAATTTTAATTTGATAAATCTATAGGTTATTTTTTTTACAAACTACACATACAATCCATTAATCAAATCAACTTCCGTCTGTAGCGTTTAAAGTTACGGCAATATAGAAAAGTTGAAGCTGCTTGAGATTGTCGAAACAACTTTAAACAAACATAAAAAAAAGAGTTTCTTTTTTTGCATGATTTTTTTACCAATAAAAATGTCTTGTTCAGGCTTTCTTTGCATTTAAAAGCACACCTCAAATTATACTCTTCCCATAAGGCGACTCGCATGCCTCAATTATACATATCACGTTTGTTGTAGTTGTAATTTTCAACTTATTTTTTACTGAACACTAAACGTTCCGAAAATCTAAAAAATTATCAAGTTAAGTCAAAACAAATTTAGAAGTTGTTTTGCGTGCCCGACCGACTCTAACTTTCACAAAATGGAATATCAATATGACATATCGGCACTTCCAAAAAAATATATTCATTTTTGTGCTTACCTACTACAGAATAATAAAAAAGTTTTTAGATGTTAAGAAACTGGTCCAACTAACATACAATGATAAGAAAAAATGTTGTTTTGCTTTGGAATGTTGCACGTG
>OZ005673.1:7319741-7400741 GCA_963930725.1 Candelabrum cocksii | reverse complement strand
CCTGGAATCCGCTAGAGAAATTCTAAGTGCTTATATTAAGGAATTAAGGCCTCTGGGGGACGGTGGGGCAAAATGCGGGGAACCAGGAGGGCGTGGCGGGTAGGAACTTATGTACGCACAACCACCTCATGGTGCTAAGAAGTTTGACACCCGGCCCTGGTCCTTCGGCCTTTCCTGCAATCCGCTAGAGCAATTCTAGGTGCTTATATTAAGGAATTAAGGCCTCTGGGGGACGGTGGGGCAAAATGCGGGGAACCAGGAGGGCGTGGCGGGTAGGAACTTATGTACGCACAACCACCTCATGGTGCTAAGAAGTTTGACACCCGGCCCTGGTCCTTCGGCCTTTCCTGCAATCCGCTAGAGCAATTCTAGGTGCTTATATTAAGGAATTAAGGCCTCTGGGGGACGGTGGGGCAAAATGCGGGGAACCAGGAGGGCGTGGCGGGTAGGCACCCATGTACGCACTACCACCTCATGGTGGTAAGAAGTTTGACACCCGGCCCAGGTCCCTCGGCCCTTCCTGGAATCCGCTAGAGCAATTCTTGTTGCTTATATTAAGGAATTAAAGGCTCTGGGGATCCAAGGGCCAAAATGCGGGGAACCAGGAGGGCGTGGCGGGTAGGCACCCATGTACGCACAACCACCTCATAGTGGTAAGAAGTTTGACACCCGGCCCAGGTCCCTCGGCCGTTCCTGGAATCCGCTAGAGAAATTCTAAGTGCTTATAGTAAGGAATTAAGGCCTCTGGGGGTCCGTGGGGCAAAATGCGGGGAACCAGGAGGGCGTGGCGGGTAGGAACCTATGTACGCACAACCACCTCATGGTGCTAAGAAGTTTGACACCCGGCCCTGGTCCTTCGGCCTTTCCTGGAATCCGCTAGAGCAATTCTAGGTGCTTATATTAAGGAATTAAAGTCTCTGGGGGACCGTGGGGCAAAATGCGGGGAACCATGAGGGCGTGGCGGGTAGGCACCCATGTACGCACTACCACCTCATGGTGGCAAGAAGTTTGACACCCGGCCCTGGTCCCTCGGCCCTTCCTGGAATCCGCTAGAGCAATTTTAGGGGCTTATATTAAGGAATTAAGGCTTCTGGGGGTCCTTGGGGCAAAATGCGGGGAACCAGGAGGGCGTGGCGGGTAGGCACCCATGTACGCACAACCACCTCATGGTGGTAAGAAGTTTGACACCCGGCCCAGGTCCCCCGGCCCTTCCTGGAATCCGCTAGAGAAATTCTAAGTGCTTATATTAAGGAATTAAGGCCTCTGGGGGACCGTGGGGCAAAATGCGGGGAACCATGAGGGCGTGGCGGGTAGGAACCTATGTACGCACAACCACCTCATGGTGCTAAGAAGTTTGACACCCGGCCCTGGTCCTTCGGCCTTTCCTGGAATCCGCTAGAGCAATTCTAGGTGCTTATATTAAGGAATTAAGGCCTCTGGGGGACCGTTTAGCAAAATGCGGGGATCCTGGAGGGCGTGGCGGGTAGGCACCCATGTACGCACAACCACCTCATGGTGGTAAGAAGTTTGACACCCGACCCAGGTCCCTCGGCCCTTCCTGGAATCCTCTAGAGAAATTCTAAGTGCTTATATTAAGGAATTAAGGCTTCTGGGGGTGCGTGGGTCAAAATGCGGGGTACCAGGAGGGCGTGGCGGGTAGGCACCCATGTACGCACAACCACCTCATGGTGGTAAGAAGTTTGACACCCGGCCCAGGTCCCCCGGCCCTTCCTGGAATCCGCTAGAGAAATTCTAAGTGCTTATATTAAGGAATTAAGGCCTCTGGGGGTCCGTGGGGCAAAATGCGGGGAACCATGAGGGCGTGGCGGGTAGGAACCTATGTACGCACAACCACCTCATGGTGCTAAGAAGTTTGACACCCGGTCCTGGTCCTTCGGCCTTTCCTGGAATCCGCTAGAGCAATTCTAGGTGCTTATATTAAGGAATTAAGGCCTCTGGGGGACCGTTTAGCAAAATGCGGGGATCCTGGAGGGCGTGGCGGGTAGGCACCCATGTACGCACAACCACCTCATGGTGGTAAGAAGTTTGACACCCGACCCAGGTCCCTCGGCCCTTCCTGGAATCCTCTAGAGAAATTCTAAGTGCTTATATTAAGGAATTAAGGCCTCTGGGGGTGCGTGGGTCAAAATGCGGGGTACCAGGAGGGCGTGGCGGGTAGGCACCCATGTACGCACAACAACCTCATGGTGGTAAGAAGTTTGACCCCCGGCCCAGGTCCCCCGGCCCTTCCTGGAATCCGCTAGAGAAATTCTAAGTGCTTATATTAAGGAATTAAGGCCTCTGGGGGACGGTGGGGCAAAATGCGGGGAACCAGGAGGGCGTGGCGGGTAGGAACTTATGTACGCACAACCACCTCATGGTGCTAAGAAGTTTGACACCCGGCCCTGGTCCTTCGGCCTTTCCTGCAATCCGCTAGAGCAATTCTAGGTGCTTATATTAAGGAATTAAGGCCTCTGGGGGACGGTGGGGCAAAATGCGGGGAACCAGGAGGGCGTGGCGGGTAGGAACTTATGTACGCACAACCACCTCATGGTGCTAAGAAGTTTGACACCCGGCCCTGGTCCTTCGGCCTTTCCTGCAATCCGCTAGAGCAATTCTAGGTGCTTATATTAAGGAATTAAGGCCTCTGGGGGACGGTGGGGCAAAATGCGGGGAACCAGGAGGGCGTGGCGGGTAGGCACCCATGTACGCACTACCACCTCATGGTGGTAAGAAGTTTGACACCCGGCCCAGGTCCCTCGGCCCTTCCTGGAATCCGCTAGAGCAATTCTTGTTGCTTATATTAAGGAATTAAAGGCTCTGGGGATCCAAGGGCCAAAATGCGGGGAACCAGGAGGGCGTGGCGGGTAGGCACCCATGTACGCACAACCACCTCATGGTGGTAAGAAGTTTGACACCCGGCCCAGGTCCCTCGGCCGTTCCTGGAATCCGCTAGAGCAATTCTTGTTGCTTATATTAAGGAATTAAAGACTCTGGGGATCCAAGGGGCAAAATGCGGGGAACCAGGAGGGCGTGGCGGGTAGGCACCCATGTACGCACAACCACCTCATGGTGGTAAGAAGTTTGACACCCGGCCCAGATCCCTCGGCCCTTCCTGGAATCCGCTAGAGAAATTCTAAGTGCTTATATTAAGGAATTAAGGCCTCTGGGGGTCCGTGGGGCAAAATGCGGGGAACCAGGAGGGCGTGGCAGGTAGGCACCCATGTACGCACAACCACCTCATGGTGGTAAGAAGTTTGACACCCGGCCCAGATCCCTCGGCCCTTCCTGGAATCCGCTAGAGAAATTCTAAGTGCTTATATTAAGGAATTAAGGCCTCTGGGGGTCCGTGGGGCAAAATGCGGGGAACCAGGGGGGCGTGGCGGGTAGGAACCTATGTACGCACAACCACCTCATGGTGCTAAGAAGTTTGACATGCGGCCCTGGTCCTTCGGCCTTTCCTGGAATCCGCTAGAGCAATTCTAGGTGCTTATATTAAGGAAATAAGTCCTCTGGGGGACCGTGGGGCAAAATGCGGGGAACCAGGAGGGCGTGGCGGGTAGGCACCCATGTACGCACAACCACCTCATGGTGGTAAGAAGTTTGACACCCGATCCAGGTCCCTCGGCCCTTCCTGGAATCCTCTAGAGAAATTCTAAGTGCTTATATTAAGGAATTAAGGCCTCTGGGGGTGCGTGGGTCAAAATGCGGGGTACCAGGAGGGCGTGGCGGGTAGGCACCCATGTACGCACAACCACCTCATGGTGGTAAGAAGTTTGACACCCGGCCCAGGTCCCCCGGCCCTTCCTGGAATCCGCTAGAGAAATTCTAAGTGCTTATATTAAGGAATTAAGGCCTCTGGGTGTCCGTGGGGCAAAATGCGGGGAACCAGGAGGGCGTGTCGGGTAGGAACCTTTGTACGCACAACCACCTCATGGTGGTAAGAAGTTTGACACCCGACCCAGGCCTCTCGGCCCTTCCTGGAATCCGCTAGAGCAATTCTTGTTGCTTATATTAAGGAATTAAAGCCTCTTGGGATCCAAGGGGCAAAATGCGGGGAACCAGGAGGGCGTGGCGGGCAGGCACCCATGTACGCACAACCACCTCATGGTGGTAAGAAGTTTGACACCCGGCCCAGGTCCCTCGGCCCTTCCTGGAATCCGCTAGAGAAATTCTAAGTGCTTATATTAAGGAATTAAGGCCTCTGGGGGTCCGTGGGGCAAAATGCGGGGAACCAGGAGGGCGTGGCGGGTAGGCACCCATGTACGCACAACCACCTCATGGTGGTAAGAAGTTTGACACCCGGCCCAGATCCCTCGGCCCTTCATGGAATCCGCTAGAGAAATTCTAAGTGCTTATATTAAGGAATTAAAGACTCTGGGGATCCAAGGGGCAAAATGCGGGGAACCAGGAGGGCGTGGCGGGTAGGCACCCATGTACGCACAACCACCTCATGGTGGTAAGAAGTTTGACACCCGGCCCAGATCCCTCGGCCCTTCCTGGAATCCGCTAGAGAAATTCTAAGTGCTTATATTAAGGAATTAAGGCCTCTGGGGGTCCGTGGGGCAAAATGCGGGGAACCAGGAGGGCGTGGCGGGTAGGCACCCATGTACGCACAACCACCTCATGGTGGTAAGAAGTTTGACACCCGGCCCAGGTCCCTCGGCCGTTCCTGGAATCCGCTAGAGCAATTCTTGTTGCTTATATTAAGGAATTAAAGACTCTGGGGATCCAAGGGGCAAAATGCGGGGAACCAGGAGGGCGTGGCGGGTAGGCACCCATGTACGCACAACCACCTCATGGTGGTAAGAAGTTTGACACCCGGCCCAGATCCCTCGGCCCTTCCTGGAATCCGCTAGAGAAATTCTAAGTGCTTATATTAAGGAATTAAGGCCTCTGGGGGTCCGTGGGGCAAAATGCGGGGAACCAGGAGGGCGTGGCAGGTAGGCACCCATGTACGCACAACCACCTCATGGTGGTAAGAAGTTTGACACCCGGCCCAGATCCCTCGGCCCTTCCTGGAATCCGCTAGAGAAATTCTAAGTGCTTATATTAAGGAATTAAGGCCTCTGGGGGTCCGTGGGGCAAAATGCGGGGAACCAGGGGGGCGTGGCGGGTAGGAACCTATGTACGCACAACCACCTCATGGTGCTAAGAAGTTTGACATGCGGCCCTGGTCCTTCGGCCTTTCCTGGAATCCGCTAGAGCAATTCTAGGTGCTTATATTAAGGAAATAAGTCCTCTGGGGGACCGTGGGGCAAAATGCGGGGAACCAGGAGGGCGTGGCGGGTAGGCACCCATGTACGCACAACCACCTCATGGTGGTAAGAAGTTTGACACCCGATCCAGGTCCCTCGGCCCTTCCTGGAATCCTCTAGAGAAATTCTAAGTGCTTATATTAAGGAATTAAGGCCTCTGGGGGTGCGTGGGTCAAAATGCGGGGTACCAGGAGGGCGTGGCGGGTAGGCACCCATGTACGCACAACCACCTCATGGTGGTAAGAAGTTTGACACCCGGCCCAGGTCCCCCGGCCCTTCCTGGAATCCGCTAGAGAAATTCTAAGTGCTTATATTAAGGAATTAAGGCCTCTGGGTGTCCGTGGGGCAAAATGCGGGGAACCAGGAGGGCGTGTCGGGTAGGAACCTTTGTACGCACAACCACCTCATGGTGGTAAGAAGTTTGACACCCGACCCAGGCCTCTCGGCCCTTCCTGGAATCCGCTAGAGCAATTCTTGTTGCTTATATTAAGGAATTAAAGCCTCTTGGGATCCAAGGGGCAAAATGCGGGGAACCAGGAGGGCGTGGCGGGCAGGCACCCATGTACGCACAACCACCTCATGGTGGTAAGAAGTTTGACACCCGGCCCAGGTCCCTCGGCCCTTCCTGGAATCCGCTAGAGAAATTCTAAGTGCTTATATTAAGGAATTAAGGCCTCTGGGGGTCCGTGGGGCAAAATGCGGGGAACCAGGAGGGCGTGGCGGGTAGGCACCCATGTACGCACAACCACCTCATGGTGGTAAGAAGTTTGACACCCGGCCCAGATCCCTCGGCCCTTCATGGAATCCGCTAGAGAAATTCTAAGTGCTTATATTAAGGAATTAAAGACTCTGGGGATCCAAGGGGCAAAATGCGGGGAACCAGGAGGGCGTGGCGGGTAGGCACCCATGTACGCACAACCACCTCATGGTGGTAAGAAGTTTGACACCCGGCCCAGATCCCTCGGCCCTTCCTGGAATCCGCTAGAGAAATTCTAAGTGCTTATATTAAGGAATTAAGGCCTCTGGGGGTCCGTGGGGCAAAATGCGGGGAACCAGGAGGGCGTGGCAGGTAGGCACCCATGTACGCACAACCACCTCATGGTGGTAAGAAGTTTGACACCCGGCCCAGATCCCTCGGCCCTTCCTGGAATCCGCTAGAGAAATTCTAAGTGCTTATATTAAGGAATTAAGGCCTCTGGGGGTCCGTGGGGCAAAATGCGGGGAACCAGGGGGGCGTGGCGGGTAGGAACCTATGTACGCACAACCACCTCATGGTGCTAAGAAGTTTGACATGCGGCCCTGGTCCTTCGGCCTTTCCTGGAATCCGCTAGAGCAATTCTAGGTGCTTATATTAAGGAAATAAGTCCTCTGGGGGACCGTGGGGCAAAATGCGGGGAACCAGGAGGGCGTGGCGGGTAGGCACCCATGTACGCACAACCACCTCATGGTGGTAAGAAGTTTGACACCCGATCCAGGTCCCTCGGCCCTTCCTGGAATCCTCTAGAGAAATTCTAAGTGCTTATATTAAGGAATTAAGGCCTCTGGGGGTGCGTGGGTCAAAATGCGGGGTACCAGGAGGGCGTGGCGGGTAGGCACCCATGTACGCACAACCACCTCATGGTGGTAAGAAGTTTGACACCCGGCCCAGGTCCCCCGGCCCTTCCTGGAATCCGCTAGAGAAATTCTAAGTGCTTATATTAAGGAATTAAGGACTCTGGGTGTCCGTGGGGCAAAATGCGGGGAACCAGGAGGGCGTGTCGGGTAGGAACCTTTGTACGCACAACCACCTCATGGTGGTAAGAAGTTTGACACCCGACCCAGGCCTCTCGGCCCTTCCTGGAATCCGCTAGAGCAATTCTTGTTGCTTATATTAAGGAATTAAAGCCTCTGGGGATCCAAGGGGCAAAATGCGGGGAACCAGGAGGGCGTGGCGGGCAGGCACCCATGTACGCACAACCACCTCATGGTGGTAAGAAGTTTGACACCCGGCCCAGGTCCCTCGGCCCTTCCTGGAATCCGCTAGAGAAATTCTAAGTGCTTATATTAAGGAATTAAGGCCTCTGGGGGTCCGTGGGGCAAAATGCGGGGAACCAGGAGGGCGTGGCGGGTAGGCACCCATGTACGCACAACCACCTCATGGTGGTAAGAAGTTTGACACCCGGCCCAGATCCCTCGGCCCTTCATGGAATCCGCTAGAGAAATTCTAAGTGCTTATATTAAGGAATTAAAGACTCTGGGGATCCAAGGGGCAAAATGCGGGGAACCAGGAGGGCGTGGCGGGTAGGCACCCATGTACGCACAACCACCTCATGGTGGTAAGAAGTTTGACACCCGGCCCAGATCCCTCGGCCCTTCCTGGAATCCGCTAGAGAAATTCTAAGTGCTTATATTAAGGAATTAAGGCCTCTGGGGGTCCGTGGGGCAAAATGCGGGGAACCAAGAGGGCGTGGCAGGTAGGCACCCATGTACGCACAACCACCTCATGGTGGTAAGAAGTTTGACACCCGGCCCAGATCCCTCGGCCCTTCCTGGAATCCGCTAGAGAAATTCTAAGTGCTTATATTAAGGAATTAAGGCCTCTGGGGGTCCGTGGGGCAAAATGCGGGGAACCAGGGGGGCGTGGCGGGTAGGAACCTATGTACGCACAACCACCTCATGGTGCTAAGAAGTTTGACATGCGGCCCTGGTCCTTCGGCCTTTCCTGGAATCCGCTAGAGCAATTCTAGGTGCTTATATTAAGGAAATAAGTCCTCTGGGGGACCGTGGGGCAAAATGCGGGGAACCAGGAGGGCGTGGCGGGTAGGCACCCATGTACGCACAACCACCTCATGGTGGTAAGAAGTTTGACACCCGATCCAGGTCCCTCGGCTCTTCCTGGAATCCTCTAGAGAAATTCTAAGTGCTTATATTAAGGAATTAAGGCCTCTGGGGGTGCGTGGGTCAAAATGCGGGGTACCAGGAGGGCGTGGCGGGTAGGCACCCATGTACGCACAACCACCTCATGGTGGAAAGAAGTTTGACACCCGATCCAGGTCCCTCGGCCCTTCCTGGAATCCTCTAGAGAAATTCTAAGTGCTTATATTAAGGAATTAAGGCCTCTGGGGGTCCGTGGGGCAAAATGCGGGGAACCATGAGGGCGTGGCGGGTAGGAACCTATGTACGCACAACCACCTCATGGTGCTAAGAAGTTTGACACCCGGCCCTGGTCCTTCGGCCTTTCCTGGAATCCGCTAGAGCAATTCTAGGTGCTTATATTAAGGAATTAAGGCCTCTGGGGGACCGTGGGGCAAAATGCGGGGAACCTGGAGGGCGTGGCGGGTAGGCACCCATGTACGCACAACCACCTCATGGTGGTAAGAAGTTTGACACCCGACCCAGGTCCCTCGGCCCTTCCTGGAATCCTCTAGAGAAATTCTAAGTGCTTATATTAAGGAATTAAGGCCTCTGGGGGTGCGTGGGTCAAAATGCGGGGTACCAGGAGGGCGTGGCCGGTAGGCACCCATGTACGCACAACCACCTCATGGTAGTAAGAAGTTTGACACCCGGCCCAGGTCCCCCGGCCCTTCCTGGAATCCGCTAGAGAAATTCTAAGTGCTTATATTAAGGAATTAAGGCCTCTGGGGGACGGTGGGGCAAAATGCGGGGAACCAGGAGGGCGTAGCGGGTAGGAACTTATGTACGCACAACCACCTCATGGTGGTAAGAAGTTTGACACCCGGCCCAGGTCCCTCGGCCGTTCCTGGAATCCGCTAGAGCAATTCTTGTTGCTTATATTAAGGAATTAAAGCCTCTGGGGATCCAAGGGGCAAAATGCGGGGAACCAGGAGGGCGTGGCGGGTAGACACCCATGTACGCACAACCACCTCATGGTGGTAAGAAGTTTGACACCCGGCCCAGATCCCTCGGCCCTTCCTGGAATCCGCTAGAGAAATTCTAAGTGCTTAAGGAATTAAGGCCTCAGGGGGACCGTGGGGCAAAATGCGGGGAACCAGGAGGGCGTGGCGGGTAGGCACCCATGTACGCACAACCACCTCATGGTGGAAAGAAGTTTGACACCCGATCCAGGTCCCTCGGCCCTTCCTGGAATCCTCTAGAGAAATTCTAAGTGCTTATATTAAGGAATTAAGGCCTCTGGGGGTCCGTGGGGCAAAATGCGGGGAACCATGAGGGCGTGGCGGGTAGGAACCTATGTACGCACAACCACCTCATGGTGCTAAGAAGTTTGACACCCGGCCCTGGCCCTTCGGCCTTTCCTGGAATCCGCTAGAGCAATTCTAGGTGCTTATATTAAGGAATTAAGGCCTCTGGGGGACCGTGGGGCAAAATGCGGGGAACCTGGAGGGCGTGGCGGGTAGGCACCCATGTACGCACAACCACCTCATGGTGGTAAGAAGTTTGACACCCGACCCAGGTCCCTCGGCCCTTCCTGGAATCCTCTAGAGAAATTCTAAGTGCTTATATTAAGGAATTAAGGCCTCTGGGGGTGCGTGGGTCAAAATGCGGGGTACCAGGAGGGCGTGGCGGGTAGGCACCCATGTACGCACAACCACCTCATGGTAGTAAGAAGTTTGACACCCGGCCCAGGTCCCCCGGCCCTTCCTGGAATCCGCTAGAGAAATTCTAAGTGCTTATATTAAGGAATTAAGGCCTCTGGGGGACGGTGGGGCAAAATGCGGGGAACCAGGAGGGCGTAGCGGGTAGGAACTTATGTACGCACAACCACCTCATGGTGCTAAGAAGTTTGACACCCGGCCCTGGTCCTTCGGCCTTTCCTGCAATCCGCTAGAGCAATTCTAGGTGCTTATATTAAGGAATTAAGGCCTCTGGGGGACGGTGGGGCAAAATGCGGGGAACCAGGAGGGCGTGGCGGGTAGGAACTTATGTACGCACAACCACCTCATGGTGCTAAGAAGTTTGACACCCGGCCCTGGTCCTTCGGCCTTTCCTGCAATCCGCTAGAGCAATTCTAGGTGCTTATATTAAGGAATTAAGGCCTCTGGGGGACGGTGGGGCAAAATGCGGGGAACCAGGAGGGCGTGGCGGGTAGGCACCCATGTACGCACTACCACCTCATGGTGGTAAGAAGTTTGACACCCGGCCCAGGTCCCTCGGCCCTTCCTGGAATCCGCTAGAGCAATTCTTGTTGCTTATATTAAGGAATTAAAGGCTCTGGGGATCCAAGGGCCAAAATGCGGGGAACCAGGAGGGCGTGGCGGGTAGGCACCCATGTACGCACAACCACCTCATGGTGGTAAGAAGTTTGACACCCGGCCCAGGTCCCTCGGCCGTTCCTGGAATCCGCTAGAGCAATTCTTGTTGCTTATATTAAGGAATTAAAGCCTCTGGGGATCCAAGGGGCAAAATGCGGGGAACCAGGAGGGCGTGGCGGGTAGGCACCCATGTACGCACAACCACCTCATGGTGGTAAGAAGTTTGACACCCGGCCCAGATCCCTCGGCCCTTCCTGGAATCCGCTAGAGAAATTCTAAGTGCTTATATTAAGGAATTAAGGCCTCTGGGGGTCCGTGGGGCAAAATGCGGGGAACCAGGAGGGCGTGGCAGGTAGGCACCCATGTACGCACAACCACCTCATGGTGGTAAGAAGTTTGACACCCGGCCCAGATCCCTCGGCCCTTCCTGGAATCCGCTAGAGAAATTCTAAGTGCTTATATTAAGGAATTAAGGCCTCTGGGGGTCCGTGGGGCAAAATGCGGGGAACCAGGGGGGCGTGGCGGGTAGGAACCTATGTACGCACAACCACCTCATGGTGCTAAGAAGTTTGACATCCGGCCCTGGTCCTTCGGCCTTTCCTGGAATCCGCTAGAGCAATTCTTGTTGCTTATATTAAGGAATTAAAGCCTCTGGGGATCCAAGGGGCAAAATGCGGGGAACCAGGAGGGCGTGGCGGGTAGGCACCCATGTACGCACAACCACCTCATGGTGGTAAGAAGTTTGACACCCGGCCCAGATCCCTCGGCCCTTCATGGAATCCGCTAGAGAAATTCTAAGTGCTTATATTAAGGAATTAAGGCCTCTGGGGGTCCGTGGGGCAAAAAGCGGGGAACCAGGAGGGCGTGGCGGGTAGGCACCCATGTACGCACAACCACCTCATGGTGGTAAGAAGTTTGACACCCGGCCCAGGTCCCTCGGCCCTTCCTGGAATCCGCTAGAGCAATTCTAGGTGCTTATATTAAGGAATTAAAGGCTCTGGGGATCCAAGGGCCAAAATGCGGGGAACCAGGAGGGCGTGGCGGGTAGGCACCCATGTACGCACAACCACCTCATGGTGGTAAGAAGTTTGACACCCGGCCCAGGTCCCTCGGCCGTTCCTGGAATCCGCTAGAGCAATTCTTGTTGCTTATATTAAGGAATTAAAGCCTCTGGGGATCCAAGGGGCAAAATGCGGGGAACCAGGAGGGCGTGGCGGGTAGACACCCATGTACGCACAACCACCTCATGGTGGTAAGAAGTTTGACACCCGGCCCAGATCCCTCGGCCCTTCCTGGAATCCGCTAGAGAAATTCTAAGTGCTTAAGGAATTAAGGCCTCTGGGTGACCGTGGGGCAAAATGCGGGGAACCAGGAGGGCGTGGCGGGTAGGCACCCATGTACGCACAACCACCTCATGGTGGTAAGAAGTTTGACACCCGATCCAGGTCCCTCGGCCCTTCCTGGAATCCTCTAGAGAAATTCTAAGTGCTTATATTAAGGAATTAAGGCCTCTGGGGGTGCGTGGGTCAAAATGCGGGGTACCAGGAGGGCGTGGCGGGTAGGCACCCATGTACGCACAACCACCTCATGGTGGTAAGAAGTTTGACACCCGGCCCAGGTCCCCCGGCCCTTCCTGGAATCCGCTAGAGAAATTCTAAGTGCTTATATTAAGGAATTAAGGCCTCTGGGGGTCCGTGGGGCAAAATGCGGGGAACCAGGAGGGCGTGTCGGGTAGGAACCTTTGTACGCACAACCACATCATGGTGGTAAGAAGTTTGACAACCGACCCAGGCCTCTCGGCCCTTTCTGGAATCCGCTAGAGCAATTCTTGTTGCTTATATTAAGGAATTAAAGTCTCTGAGGATCCAAGGGGCAAAATGCGGGGAACCAGGAGGGCGTGGCGGGTAGGCACCCATGTACGCACAACCACCTCATGGTGGTAAGAAGTTTGACACCCGGCCCAGGTCCCTCGGCCCTTCCTGGAATCCGCTAGAGAAATTCTAAGTGCTTATATTAAGGAATTAAGGCCTCTGGGGGTCCGTGGGGCAAAATGCGGGGAACCAGGAGGGCGTGGCGGGTAGGCACCCATGTACGCACAACCACCTCATGGTGGTAAGAAGTTTGACACCCGGCCCAGATCCCTCGGCCCTTCATGGAATCCCCTAGAGAAATTCTAAGTGCTTATATTAAGGAATTAAAGCCTCTGGGGGTCCGTGGGGCAAAAAGCGGGAACCAGGAGGGCGTGGCGGGTAGGCACCCATGTACGCACAACCACCTCATGGTGGTAAGAAGTTTGACACCCGGACCAGGTCCCCCGGCCCTTCCTGGAATCCGCTAGAGCAATTCTAGGTGCTTATATTAAGGAATTAAGGCCTCTGGGGGACCGTGGGGCAAAATGCGGGGAACCAGGAGGGCGTGGCGGGTAGGCACCCATGTACGCACTACCACCTCATGGTGGTAAGAAGTTTGACACCCGGCCCAGGTCCCCCGGCCCTTCCTGGAATCCGCTAGAGAAATTCTAAGTGCTTATATTAAGGAATTAAGGCCTCTGGGGGTCCGTGGGGCAAAATGCTGGGAACCAGGAGGGCGTGTCGGGTAGGAACCTTCGTACGCACAACCACCTCATGGTGGTAAGAAGTTTGACAACCGACCCAGGCCTCTCGGCCCTTCCTGGAATCCGCTAGAGCAATTCTTGTTGCTTATATTAAGGAATTAAAGCCTCTGGGGATCCAAGGGGCAAAATGCGGGGAACCAGGAGGGCGTGGCGGGTAGGCACCCATGTACGCACAACCACCTCATGGTGGTAAGAAGTTTGACACCCGGCCCAGGTCCCTCGGCCCTTCCTGGAATCCGCTAGAGAAATTCTAAGTGCTTATATTAAGGAATTAAGGCCACTGGGGGTCCGTGGGGCAAAATGCGGGGAACCAGGAGGGCGTGGCGGGTAGGCACCCATGTACGCACAACCACCTCATGGTGGTAAGAAGTTTGACACCCGGCCCAGATCCCTCGGCCCTTCATGGAATCCCCTAGAGAAATTCTAAGTGCTTATATTAAGGAATTAAAGCCTCTGGGGGTCCGTGGGGCAAAAAGCGGGAACCAGGAGGGCGTGGCGGGTAGGCACCCATGTACGCACAACCACCTCATGGTGGTAAGAAGTTTGACACCCGGACCAGGTCCCCCGGCCCTTCCTGGAATCCGCTAGAGCAATTCTAGGTGCTTATATTAAGGAATTAAGGCCTCTGGGGGACCGTGGGGCAAAATGCGGGGAACCAGGAGGGCGTGGCGGGTAGGCACCCATGTACGCACTACCACCTCATGGTGGTAAGAAGTTTGACACCCGGCCCAGGTCCCTCGGCCCTTCCTGGAATCCGCTAGAGCAATTCTTGTTGCTTATATTAAGGAATTAAAGGCTCTGGGGATCCAAGGGCCAAAATGCGGGGAACCAGGAGGGCGTGGCGGGTAGGCACCCATGTACGCACAACCACCTCATGGTGGTAAGAAGTTTGACACCCGGCCCAGGTCCCTCGGCCGTTCCTGGAATCCGCTAGAGAAATTCTAAGTGCTTATAGTAAGGAATTAAGGCCTCTGGGGGTCCGTGGGGCAAAATGCGGGGAACCAGGAGGGCGTGGCGGGTAGGAACCTATGTACGCACAACCACCTCATGGTGCTAAGAAGTTTGACACCCGGCCCTGGTCCTTCGGCCTTTCCTGGAATCCGCTAGAGCAATTCTAGGTGCTTATATTAAGGAATTAAAGCCTCTGGGGGACCGTGGGGCAAAATGCGGGGAACAATGAGGGCGTGGCGGGTAGGCACCCATGTACGCACTACCACCTCATGGTGGCAAGAAGTTTGACACCCGGCCCTGGTCCCTCGGCCCTTCCTGGAATCCGCTAGAGCAATTTTAGGGGCTTATATTAAGGAATTAAGGCTTCTGGGGGTCCTTGGGGCAAAATGCGGGGAACCAGGAGGGCGTGGCGGGTAGGCACCCATGTACGCACAACCACCTCATGGTGGTAAGAAGTTTGACACCCGGCCCAGGTCCCCCGGCCTTTCCTGGAATCCGCCAGAGCAATTCTTGTTGCTTATATTAAGGAATTAAAGCCTCTGGGGATCCAAGAGGAAAAATGCGGGGAACCAGGAGGGCGTGGCGGGTAGGCACCCATGTACGCACAACCACCTCATGGTGGTAAGAAGTTTGACACCCGACCCAGGTCCCTCGGCCCTTCCTGGAATCCTATAGAGAAATTCTAAGTGCTTATATTAAGGAATTAAGGCCTCTGGGGGTGCGTGGGTCAAAATGCGGGGTACCAGGAGGGCGTGGCGGGTAGGCACCCATGTACGCACAACCACCTCATGGTGGTAAGAAGTTTGACACCCGGCCCAGGTCCCCCGGCCCTTCCTGGAATCCGCTAGAGCAATTCTAGGTGCTTATATTAAGGAATTAAGGCCTCTGGGGGACCGTGGGGCAAAATGCGGGGAACCAGGAGGGCGTGGCGGGTAGGCACCCATGTACGCACAACCACCTCATGGTGGTAAGAAGTTTGACACCCGATCCAGGTCCCTCGGCCCTTCCTGGAATCCTCTAGAGAAATTCTAAGTGCTTATATTAAGGAATTAAGGCCTCTGGGGGTGCGTGGGTCAAAATGCGGGGTACCAGGAGGGCGTGGCGGGTAGGCACCCATGTACGCACAACCACCTCATGGTGGTAAGAAGTTTGACACCCGGCCCAGGTCCCCCGGCCCTTCCTGGAATCCGCTAGAGAAATTCTAAGTGCTTATATTAAGGAATTAAGGCCTCTGGGGGTCCGTGGGGCAAAATGCGGGGAACCAGGAGGGCGTGTCGGGTAGGAACCTTTGTACGCACAACCACATCATGGTGGTAAGAAGTTTGACAACCGACCCAGGCCTCTCGGCCCTTTCTGGAATCCGCTAGAGCAATTCTTGTTGCTTATATTAAGGAATTAAAGTCTCTGAGGATCCAAGGGGCAAAATGCGGGGAACCAGGAGGGCGTGGCGGGTAGGCACCCATGTACGCACAACCACCTCATGGTGGTAAGAAGTTTGACACCCGGCCCAGGTCCCTCGGCCCTTCCTGGAATCCGCTAGAGAAATTCTAAGTGCTTATATTAAGGAATTAAGGCCTCTGGGGGTCCGTGGGGCAAAATGCGGGGAACCAGGAGGGCGTGGCGGGTAGGCACCCATGTACGCACAACCACCTCATGGTGGTAAGAAGTTTGACACCCGGCCCAGATCCCTCGGCCCTTCATGGAATCCCCTAGAGAAATTCTAAGTGCTTATATTAAGGAATTAAAGCCTCTGGGGGTCCGTGGGGCAAAAAGCGGGAACCAGGAGGGCGTGGCGGGTAGGCACCCATGTACGCACAACCACCTCATGGTGGTAAGAAGTTTGACACCCGGACCAGGTCCCCCGGCCCTTCCTGGAATCCGCTAGAGCAATTCTAGGTGCTTATATTAAGGAATTAAGGCCTCTGGGGGACCGTGGGGCAAAATGCGGGGAACCAGGAGGGCGTGGCGGGTAGGCACCCATGTACGCACTACCACCTCATGGTGGTAAGAAGTTTGACACCCGGCCCAGGTCCCCCGGCCCTTCCTGGAATCCGCTAGAGAAATTCTAAGTGCTTATATTAAGGAATTAAGGCCTCTGGGGGTCCGTGGGGCAAAATGCTGGGAACCAGGAGGGCGTGTCGGGTAGGAACCTTCGTACGCACAACCACCTCATGGTGGTAAGAAGTTTGACAACCGACCCAGGCCTCTCGGCCCTTCCTGGAATCCGCTAGAGCAATTCTTGTTGCTTATATTAAGGAATTAAAGCCTCTGGGGATCCAAGGGGCAAAATGCGGGGAACCAGGAGGGCGTGGCGGGTAGGCACCCATGTACGCACAACCACCTCATGGTGGTAAGAAGTTTGACACCCGGCCCAGGTCCCTCGGCCCTTCCTGGAATCCGCTAGAGAAATTCTAAGTGCTTATATTAAGGAATTAAGGCCACTGGGGGTCCGTGGGGCAAAATGCGGGGAACCAGGAGGGCGTGGCGGGTAGGCACCCATGTACGCACAACCACCTCATGGTGGTAAGAAGTTTGACACCCGGCCCAGATCCCTCGGCCCTTCATGGAATCCCCTAGAGAAATTCTAAGTGCTTATATTAAGGAATTAAAGCCTCTGGGGGTCCGTGGGGCAAAAAGCGGGAACCAGGAGGGCGTGGCGGGTAGGCACCCATGTACGCACAACCACCTCATGGTGGTAAGAAGTTTGACACCCGGACCAGGTCCCCCGGCCCTTCCTGGAATCCGCTAGAGCAATTCTAGGTGCTTATATTAAGGAATTAAGGCCTCTGGGGGACCGTGGGGCAAAATGCGGGGAACCAGGAGGGCGTGGCGGGTAGGCACCCATGTACGCACTACCACCTCATGGTGGTAAGAAGTTTGACACCCGGCCCAGGTCCCTCGGCCCTTCCTGGAATCCGCTAGAGCAATTCTTGTTGCTTATATTAAGGAATTAAAGGCTCTGGGGATCCAAGGGCCAAAATGCGGGGAACCAGGAGGGCGTGGCGGGTAGGCACCCATGTACGCACAACCACCTCATGGTGGTAAGAAGTTTGACACCCGGCCCAGGTCCCTCGGCCGTTCCTGGAATCCGCTAGAGAAATTCTAAGTGCTTATAGTAAGGAATTAAGGCTTCTGGGGGTCCTTGGGGCAAAATGCGGGGAACCAGGAGGGCGTGGCGGGTAGGCACCCATGTACGCACAACCACCTCATGGTGGTAAGAAGTTTGACACCCGGCCCAGGTCCCCCGGCCTTTCCTGGAATCCGCCAGAGCAATTCTTGTTGCTTATATTAAGGAATTAAAGCCTCTGGGGATCCAAGAGGAAAAATGCGGGGAACCAGGAGGGCGTGGCGGGTAGGCACCCATGTACGCACAACCACCTCATGGTGGTAAGAAGTTTGACACCCGACCCAGGTCCCTCGGCCCTTCCTGGAATCCTATAGAGAAATTCTAAGTGCTTATATTAAGGAATTAAGGCCTCTGGGGGTGCGTGGGTCAAAATGCGGGGTACCAGGAGGGCGTGGCGGGTAGGCACCCATGTACGCACAACCACCTCATGGTGGTAAGAAGTTTGACACCCGGCCCAGGTCCCCCGGCCCTTCCTGGAATCCGCTAGAGCAATTCTAGGTGCTTATATTAAGGAATTAAGGCCTCTGGGGGACCGTGGGGCAAAATGCGGGGAACCAGGAGGGCGTGGCGGGTAGGCACCCATGTACGCACAACCACCTCATGGTGGTAAGAAGTTTGACACCCGACCCAGGTCCCTCGGCCTTTCCTGGAATCCTCTAGAGAAATTCTAAGTGCTTATATTAAGGAATTAAGGCCTCTGGGGGTGCGTGGGTCAAAATGCGGGGTACCAGGAGGGCGTGGCGGGTAGGCACCCATGTACGCACAACCACCTCATGGTGGTAAGAAGTTTGACACCCGGCCCAGGTCCCCCGGCCCTTCCTGGAATCCGCTAGAGAAATTCTAAGTGCTTATATTAAGGAATTAAGCCTCTGGGGGTCCGTGGGGCAAAATGCGGGGAACCATGAGGGCGTGGCGGGTAGGAACCTATGTACGCACAACCACCTCATGGTGCTAAGAAGTTTGACACCCGGCCCTGGTCCTTCGGCCTTTCCTGGAATCCGCTAAAGCAATTCTAGGTGCTTATATTAAGGAATTAAGGCCTCTGGGGGACCGTGGGGCAAAATGCGGGGAACCTGGAGGGCGTGGCGGGTAGACACCCATGTACGCACAACCACCTCATGGTGGTAAGAAGTTTGACACCCGACCCAGGTCCCTCGGCCCTTCCTGGAATCCTCTAGAGAAATTCTAAGTGCTTATATTAAGGAATTAAGGCCTCTGGGGGTGCGTGGGTCAAAATGCGGGGTACCAGGAGGGCGTGGCGGGTAGGCACCCATGTACGCACAACCACCTCATGGTGGTAAGAAGTTTGACACCCGGCCCAGGTCCCCCGGCCCTTCCTGGAATCCGCTAGAGAAATTCTAAGTGCTTATATTAAGGAATTAAGGCCTCTGGGGGACGGTGGGGCAAAATGCGGGGAACCAGGAGGGCGTGGCGGGTAGGAACTTATGTACGCACAACCACCTCATGGTGCTAAGAAGTTTGACACCCGGCCCTGGTCCTTCGGCCTTTCCTGGAATCCGCTAGAGCAATTCTAGGTGCTTATATTAAGGAATTAAAGCCTCTGGGGGACCGTGGGGCAAAATGCGGGGAACCAGGAGGGCGTGGCGGGTAGGCACCCATGTACGCACAACCACCTCATGGTGGTAAGAAGTTTGACACCCGACCCAGGTCCCTCGGCCTTTCCTGGAATCCTCTAGAGAAATTCTAAGTGCTTATATTAAGGAATTAAGGCCTCTGGGGGTGCGTGGGTCAAAATGCGGGGTACCAGGAGGGCGTGGCGGGTAGGCACCCATGTACGCACAACCACCTCATGGTGGTAAGAAGTTTGACACCCGGCCCAGGTCCCCCGGCCCTTCCTGGAATCCGCTAGAGAAATTCTAAGTGCTTATATTAAGGAATTAAGCCTCTGGGGGTCCGTGGGGCAAAATGCGGGGAACCATGAGGGCGTGGCGGGTAGGAACCTATGTACGCACAACCACCTCATGGTGCTAAGAAGTTTGACACCCGGCCCTGGTCCTTCGGCCTTTCCTGGAATCCGCTAAAGCAATTCTAGGTGCTTATATTAAGGAATTAAGGCCTCTGGGGGACCGTGGGGCAAAATGCGGGGAACCTGGAGGGCGTGGCGGGTAGACACCCATGTACGCACAACCACCTCATGGTGGTAAGAAGTTTGACACCCGACCCAGGTCCCTCGGCCCTTCCTGGAATCCTCTAGAGAAATTCTAAGTGCTTATATTAAGGAATTAAGGCCTCTGGGGGTGCGTGGGTCAAAATGCGGGGTACCAGGAGGGCGTGGCGGGTAGGCACCCATGTACGCACAACCACCTCATGGTGGTAAGAAGTTTGACACCCGGCCCAGGTCCCCCGGCCCTTCCTGGAATCCGCTAGAGAAATTCTAAGTGCTTATATTAAGGAATTAAGGCCTCTGGGGGACGGTGGGGCAAAATGCGGGGAACCAGGAGGGCGTGGCGGGTAGGAACTTATGTACGCACAACCACCTCATGGTGCTAAGAAGTTTGACACCCGGCCCTGGTCCTTCGGCCTTTCCTGGAATCCGCTAGAGCAATTCTAGGTGCTTATATTAAGGAATTAAAGCCTCTGGGGGACCGTGGGGCAAAATGCGGGGAACAATGAGGGCGTGGCGGGTAGGCACCCATGTACGCACTACCACCTCATGGTGGCAAGAAGTTTGACACCCGGCCCAGGTCCCCCGGCCCTTCCTGGAATCCGCTAGAGAAATTCTAAGTGCTTATATTAAGGAATTAAGGCCTCTGGGGGACCGTGGGGCAAAATGCGGGGAACCTGGAGGGCGTGGCGGGTAGACACCCATGTACGCACAACCACCTCATGGTGGTAAGAAGTTTGACACCCGGCCCAGATCCCTCGGCCCTTCATGGAATCCGCTAGAGAAATTCTAAGTGCTTATATTAAGGAATTAAGGCCTCTGGGGGTGCGTGGGTCAAAATGCGGGGTACCAGGAGGGCGTGGCGGGTAGGCACCCATGTACGCACAACCACCTCATGGTGGTAAGAAGTTTGACACCCGGCCCAGGTCCCCCGGCCCTTCCTGGAATCCGCTAGAGAAATTCTAAGTGCTTATATTAAGGAATTAAGGCCTCTGGGGGACGGTGGGGCAAAATGCGGGGAACCAGGAGGGCGTGGCGGGTAGGAACTTATGTACGCACAACCACCTCATGGTGCTAAGAAGTTTGACACCCGGCCCTGGTCCTTCGGCCTTTCCTGCAATCCGCTAGAGCAATTCTAGGTGCTTATATTAAGGAATTAAGGCCTCTGGGGGACGGTGGGGCAAAATGCGGGGAACCAGGAGGGCGTGGCGGGTAGGAACTTATGTACGCACAACCACCTCATGGTGCTAAGAAGTTTGACACCCGGCCCTGGTCCTTCGGCCTTTCCTGCAATCCGCTAGAGCAATTCTAGGTGCTTATATTAAGGAATTAAGGCCTCTGGGGGACGGTGGGGCAAAATGCGGGGAACCAGGAGGGCGTGGCGGGTAGGCACCCATGTACGCACTACCACCTCATGGTGGTAAGAAGTTTGACACCCGGCCCAGATCCCTCGGCCCTTCATGGAATCCGCTAGAGAAATTCTAAGTGCTTATATTAAGGAATTAAGGCCTCTGGGGGTCCGTGGGGCAAAAAGCGGGGAACCAGGAGGGCGTGGCGGGTAGGCACCCATGTACGCACAACCACCTCATGGTGGTAAGAAGTTTGACACCCGGCCCAGGTCCCTCGGCCCTTCCTGGAATCCGCTAGAGCAATTCTAGGTGCTTATATTAAGGAATTAAAGGCTCTGGGGATCCAAGGGGCAAAATGCGGGGAACCAGGAGGGCGTGGCGGGTAGGCACCCATGTACGCACAACCACCTCATGGTGGTAAGAAGTTTGACACCCGGCCCAGGTCCCTCGGCCGTTCCTGGAATCTGCTAGAGCAATTCTTGTTGCTTATATTAAGGAATTAAAGCCTCTGGGGATCCAAGGGGCAAAATGCGGGGAACCAGGAAGGCGTGGCGGGTAGACACCCATGTACGCACAACCACCTCATGGTGGTAAGAAGTTTGACACCCGGCCCAGATCCCTCGGCCCTTCCTGGAATCCGCTAGAGAAATTCTAAGTGCTTAAGGAATTAAGGCCTCTGGGGGACCGTGGGGCAAAATGCGGGGAACCAGGAGGGCGTGGCGGGTAGGCACCCATGTACGCACAACCACCTCATGGTGGTAAGAAGTTTGACACCCGATCCAGGTCCCTCGGCCCTTCCTGGAATCCTCTAGAGAAATTCTAAATGCTTATATTAAGGAATTAAGGCCTCTGGGGGTGCGTGGGTCAAAATGCGGGGTACCAGGAGGGCGTGGCGGGTAGGCACCCATGTACGCACAACCACCTCATGGTGGTAAGAAGTTTGACACCCGGCCCAGGTCCCCCGGCCCTTCCTGGAATCCGCTAGAGAAATTCTAAGTGCTTATATTAAGGAATTAAGGCCTCTGGGGGTCCGTGGGGCAAAATGCGGGGAACCAGGAGGGCGTGTCGGGTAGGAACCTTTGTACGCACAACCACCTCATGGTGGTAAGAAGTTTGACAACCGACCCAGGCCTCTCGGCCTTTCCTGGAATCCGCTAGAGCAATTCTTGTTGCTTATATTAAGGAATTAAAGCCTCTGGGGATCCAAGGGGCAAAATGCGGGGAACCAGGAGGGCGTGGCGGGTAGGCACCCATGTACGCACAACCACCTCATGGTGGTAAGAAGTTTGACACCCGGCCCAGGTCCCTCGGCCCTTCCTGGAATCCGCTAGAGAAATTCTAAGTGCTTATATTAAAGAATTAAGGCCTCTGGGGGTCCGTGGGGCAAAATGCGGGGAACCAGGAGGGCGTGGCGGGTAGGCACCCATGTACGGACAACCACCTCATGGTGGTAAGAAGTTTGACACCCGGCCCAGATCCCTCGGCCCTTCATGGAATCCGCTAGAGAAATTCTAAGTGCTTATATTAAGGAATTAAAGCCTCTGGGGGTCCGTGGGGCAAAAAGCGGGGAACCAGGAGGGCGTGGCGGGTAGGCACCCATGTACGCACAACCACCTCATGGTGGTAAGAAGTTTGACACCCGGACCAGGTCCCCCGGCCCTTCCTGGAATCCGCTAGAGCAATTCTAGGTGCTTATATTAAGGAATTAAAGCCTCTGGGGGACCGTGGGGCAAAATGCGGGGAACCAGGAGGGCGTGGCGGGTAGGCACCCATGTACGCACTACCACCTCATGGTGGTAAGAAGTTTGACACCCGGCCCAGTTCCCTCGGCCCTTCCTGGAATCCGCTAGAGCAATTCTTGTTGCTTATATTAAGGAATTAAAGGCTCTGGGGATCCAAGGGCCAAAATGCGGGGAACCAGGAGGGCGTGGCGGGTAGGCACCCATGTACGCACAACCACCTCATGGTGGTAAGAAGTTTGACACTCGGCCCAGGTCCCTCGGCCGTTCCTGGAATCCGTTAGAGAAATTCTAAGTGCTTATAGTAAGGAATTAAGGCCTCTGGGGGTCCGTGGGGCAAAATGCGGGGAACCAGGAGGGCGTGGCGGGTAGGAACCTATGTACGCACAACCACCTCATGGTGCTAAGAAGTTTGACACCCGGCCCTGGTCCTTCGGCCTTTCCTGGAATCCGCTAGAGCAATTCTAGGTGCTTATATTAAGGAATTAAAGTCTCTGGGGGACCGTGGGGCAAAATGCGGGGAACCATGAGGGCGTGGCGGGTAGGCACCCATGTACGCACTACCACCTCATGGTGGCAAGAAGTTTGACACCCGGCCCTGGTCCCTCGGCCCTTCCTGGAATCCGCTAGAGCAATTTTAGGGGCTTATATTAAGGAATTAAGGCTTCTGGGGGTCCTTGGGGCAAAATGCGGGGAACCAGGAGGGCGTGGCGGGTAGGCACCCATGTACGCACAACCACCTCATGGTGGTAAGAAGTTTGACACCCGGCCCAGGTCCCCCGGCCCTTCCTGGAATCCGCTAGAGAAATTCTAAGTGCTTATATTAAGGAATTAAGGCCTCTGGGGGACCGTGGGGCAAAATGCGGGGAACCATGAGGGCGTGGCGGGTAGGAACCTATGTACGCACAACCACCTCATGGTGCTAAGAAGTTTGACACCCGGCCCTGGTCCTTCGGCCTTTCCTGGAATCCGCTAGAGCAATTCTAGGTGCTTATATTAAGGAATTAAGGCCTCTGGGGGACCGTTTAGCAAAATGCGGGGATCCTGGAGGGCGTGGCGGGTAGGCACCCATGTACGCACAACCACCTCATGGTGGTAAGAAGTTTGACACCCGACCCAGGTCCCTCGGCCCTTCCTGGAATCTTCTAGAGAAATTCTAAGTGCTTATATTAAGGAATTAAGGCTTCTGGGGGTGCGTGGGTCAAAATGCGGGGTACCAGGAGGGCGTGGCGGGTAGGCACCCATGTACGCACAACCACCTCATGGTGGTAAGAAGTTTGACACCCGGCCCAGGTCCCCCGGCCCTTCCTGGAATCCGCTAGAGAAATTCTAAGTGCTTATATTAAGGAATTAAGGCCTCTGGGGGTCCGTGGGGCAAAATGCGGGGAACCATGAGGGCGTGGCGGGTAGGAACCTATGTACGCACAACCACCTCATGGTGCTAAGAAGTTTGACACCCGGTCCTGGTCCTTCGGCCTTTCCTGGAATCCGCTAGAGCAATTCTAGGTGCTTATATTAAGGAATTAAGGCCTGTGGGGGACCGTTTAGCAAAATGCGGGGATCCTGGAGGGCGTGGCGGGTAGGCACCCATGTACGCACAACCACCTCATGGTGGTAAGAAGTTTGACACCCGACCCAGGTCCCTCGGCCCTTCCTGGAATCCTCTAGAGAAATTCTAAGTGCTTATATTAAGGAATTAAGGCCTCTGGGGGTGCGTGGGTCAAAATGCGGGGTACCAGGAGGGCGTGGCGGGTAGGCACCCATGTACGCACTACAACCTCATGGTGGTAAGAAGTTTGACCCCCGGCCCAGGTCCCCCGGCCCTTCCTGGAATCCGCTAGAGAAATTCTAAGTGCTTATATTAAGGAATTAAGGCCTCTGGGGGACGGTGGGGCAAAATGCGGGGAACCAGGAGGGCGTGGCGGGTAGGAACTTATGTACGCACAACCACCTCATGGTGCTAAGAAGTTTGACACCCGGCCCTGGTCCTTCGGCCTTTCCTGCAATCCGCTAGAGCAATTCTAGGTGCTTATATTAAGGAATTAAGGCCTCTGGGGGACGGTGGGGCAAAATGCGGGGAACCAGGAGGGCGTGGCGGGTAGGAACTTATGTACGCACAACCACCTCATGGTGCTAAGAAGTTTGACACCCGGCCCTGGTCCTTCGGCCTTTCCTGCAATCCGCTAGAGCAATTCTAGGTGCTTATATTAAGGAATTAAGGCCTCTGGGGGACGGTGGGGCAAAATGCGGGGAACCAGGAGGGCGTGGCGGGTAGGCACCCATGTACGCACTACCACCTCATGGTGGTAAGAAGTTTGACACCCGGCCCAGGTCCCTCGGCCCTTCCTGGAATCCGCTAGAGCAATTCTTGTTGCTTATATTAAGGAATTAAAGGCTCTGGGGATCCAAGGGCCAAAATGCGGGGAACCAGGAGGGCGTGGCGGGTAGGCACCCATGTACGCACAACCACCTCATGGTGGTAAGAAGTTTGACACCCGGCCCAGGTCCCTCGGCCGTTCCTGGAATCCGCTAGAGCAATTCTTGTTGCTTATATTAAGGAATTAAAGACTCTGGGGATCCAAGGGGCAAAATGCGGGGAACCAGGAGGGCGTGGCGGGTAGGCACCCATGTACGCACAACCACCTCATGGTGGTAAGAAGTTTGACACCCGGCCCAGATCCCTCGGCCCTTCCTGGAATCCGCTAGAGAAATTCTAAGTGCTTATATTAAGGAATTAAGGCCTCTGGGGGTCCGTGGGGCAAAATGCGGGGAACCAGGAGGGCGTGGCAGGTAGGCACCCATGTACGCACAACCACCTCATGGTGGTAAGAAGTTTGACACCCGGCCCAGATCCCTCGGCCCTTCCTGGAATCCGCTAGAGAAATTCTAAGTGCTTATATTAAGGAATTAAGGCCTCTGGGGGTCCGTGGGGCAAAATGCGGGGAACCAGGGGGGCGTGGCGGGTAGGAACCTATGTACGCACAACCACCTCATGGTGCTAAGAAGTTTGACATGCGGCCCTGGTCCTTCGGCCTTTCCTGGAATCCGCTAGAGCAATTCTAGGTGCTTATATTAAGGAAATAAGTCCTCTGGGGGACCGTGGGGCAAAATGCGGGGAACCAGGAGGGCGTGGCGGGTAGGCACCCATGTACGCACAACCACCTCATGGTGGTAAGAAGTTTGACACCCGATCCAGGTCCCTCGGCCCTTCCTGGAATCCTCTAGAGAAATTCTAAGTGCTTATATTAAGGAATTAAGGCCTCTGGGGGTGCGTGGGTCAAAATGCGGGGTACCAGGAGGGCGTGGCGGGTAGGCACCCATGTACGCACAACCACCTCATGGTGGTAAGAAGTTTGACACCCGGCCCAGGTCCCCCGGCCCTTCCTGGAATCCGCTAGAGAAATTCTAAGTGCTTATATTAAGGAATTAAGGCCTCTGGGTGTCCGTGGGGCAAAATGCGGGGAACCAGGAGGGCGTGTCGGGTAGGAACCTTTGTACGCACAACCACCTCATGGTGGTAAGAAGTTTGACACCCGACCCAGGCCTCTCGGCCCTTCCTGGAATCCGCTAGAGCAATTCTTGTTGCTTATATTAAGGAATTAAAGCCTCTTGGGATCCAAGGGGCAAAATGCGGGGAACCAGGAGGGCGTGGCGGGCAGGCACCCATGTACGCACAACCACCTCATGGTGGTAAGAAGTTTGACACCCGGCCCAGATCCCTCGGCCCTTCCTGGAATCCGCTAGAGAAATTCTAAGTGCTTAAGGAATTAAGGCCTCTGGGGGACCGTGGGGCAAAATGCGGGGAACCAGGAGGGCGTGGCGGGTAGGCACCCATGTACGCACAACCACCTCATGGTGGTAAGAAGTTTGACACCCGATCCAGGTCCCTCGGCCCTTCCTGGAATCCTCTAGAGAAATTCTAAATGCTTATATTAAGGAATTAAGGCCTCTGGGGGTGCGTGGGTCAAAATGCGGGGTACCAGGAGGGCGTGGCGGGTAGGCACCCATGTACGCACAACCACCTCATGGTGGTAAGAAGTTTGACACCCGGCCCAGGTCCCCCGGCCCTTCCTGGAATCCGCTAGAGAAATTCTAAGTGCTTATATTAAGGAATTAAGGCCTCTGGGGGTCCGTGGGGCAAAATGCGGGGAACCAGGAGGGCGTGTCGGGTAGGAACCTTTGTACGCACAACCACCTCATGGTGGTAAGAAGTTTGACAACCGACCCAGGCCTCTCGGCCTTTCCTGGAATCCGCTAGAGCAATTCTTGTTGCTTATATTAAGGAATTAAAGCCTCTGGGGATCCAAGGGGCAAAATGCGGGGAACCAGGAGGGCGTGGCGGGTAGGCACCCATGTACGCACAACCACCTCATGGTGGTAAGAAGTTTGACACCCGGCCCAGGTCCCTCGGCCCTTCCTGGAATCCGCTAGAGAAATTCTAAGTGCTTATATTAAAGAATTAAGGCCTCTGGGGGTCCGTGGGGCAAAATGCGGGGAACCAGGAGGGCGTGGCGGGTAGGCACCCATGTACGCACAACCACCTTATGGTGGTAAGAAGTTTGACACCCGGCCCAGATCCCTCGGCCCTTCATGGAATCCGCTAGAGAAATTCTAAGTGCTTATATTAAGGAATTAAAGCCTCTGGGGGTCCGTGGGGCAAAAAGCGGGGAACCAGGAGGGCGTGGCGGGTAGGCACCCATGTACGCACAACCACCTCATGGTGGTAAGAAGTTTGACACCCGGACCAGGTCCCCCGGCCCTTCCTGGAATCCGCTAGAGCAATTCTAGGTGCTTATATTAAGGAATTAAAGCCTCTGGGGGACCGTGGGGCAAAATGCGGGGAACCAGGAGGGCGTGGCGGGTAGGCACCCATGTACGCACTACCACCTCATGGTGGTAAGAAGTTTGACACCCGGCCCAGTTCCCTCGGCCCTTCCTGGAATCCGCTAGAGCAATTCTTGTTGCTTATATTAAGGAATTAAAGGCTCTGGGGATCCAAGGGCCAAAATGCGGGGAACCAGGAGGGCGTGGCGGGTAGGCACCCATGTACGCACAACCACCTCATGGTGGTAAGAAGTTTGACACTCGGCCCAGGTCCCTCGGCCGTTCCTGGAATCCGCTAGAGAAATTCTAAGTGCTTATAGTAAGGAATTAAGGCCTCTGGGGGTCCGTGGGGCAAAATGCGGGGAACCAGGAGGGCGTGGCGGGTAGGAACCTATGTACGCACAACCACCTCATGGTGCTAAGAAGTTTGACACCCGGCCCTGGTCCTTCGGCCTTTCCTGGAATCCGCTAGAGCAATTCTAGGTGCTTATATTAAGGAATTAAAGTCTCTGGGGGACCGTGGGGCAAAATGCGGGGAACCATGAGGGCGTGGCGGGTAGGCACCCATGTACGCACTACCACCTCATGGTGGCAAGAAGTTTGACACCCGGCCCTGGTCCCTCGGCCCTTCCTGGAATCCGCTAGAGCAATTTTAGGGGCTTATATTAAGGAATTAAGGCTTCTGGGGGTCCTTGGGGCAAAATGCGGGGAACCAGGAGGGCGTGGCGGGTAGGCACCCATGTACGCACAACCACCTCATGGTGGTAAGAAGTTTGACACCCGGCCCAGGTCCCCCGGCCCTTCCTGGAATCCGCTAGAGAAATTCTAAGTGCTTATATTAAGGAATTAAGGCCTCTGGGGGACCGTGGGGCAAAATGCGGGGAACCATGAGGGCGTGGCGGGTAGGAACCTATGTACGCACAACCACCTCATGGTGCTAAGAAGTTTGACACCCGGCCCTGGTCCTTCGGCCTTTCCTGGAATCCGCTAGAGCAATTCTAGGTGCTTATATTAAGGAATTAAGGCCTCTGGGGGACCGTTTAGCAAAATGCGGGGATCCTGGAGGGCGTGGCGGGTAGGCACCCATGTACGCACAACCACCTCATGGTGGTAAGAAGTTTGACACCCGACCCAGGTCCCTCGGCCCTTCCTGGAATCCTCTAGAGAAATTCTAAGTGCTTATATTAAGGAATTAAGGCTTCTGGGGGTGCGTGGGTCAAAATGCGGGGTACCAGGAGGGCGTGGCGGGTAGGCACCCATGTACGCACAACCACCTCATGGTGGTAAGAAGTTTGACACCCGGCCCAGGTCCCCCGGCCCTTCCTGGAATCCGCTAGAGAAATTCTAAGTGCTTATATTAAGGAATTAAGGCCTCTGGGGGTCCGTGGGGCAAAATGCGGGGAACCATGAGGGCGTGGCGGGTAGGAACCTATGTACGCACAACCACCTCATGGTGCTAAGAAGTTTGACACCCGGTCCTGGTCCTTCGGCCTTTCCTGGAATCCGCTAGAGCAATTCTAGGTGCTTATATTAAGGAATTAAGGCCTGTGGGGGACCGTTTAGCAAAATGCGGGGATCCTGGAGGGCGTGGCGGGTAGGCACCCATGTACGCACAACCACCTCATGGTGGTAAGAAGTTTGACACCCGACCCAGGTCCCTCGGCCCTTCCTGGAATCCTCTAGAGAAATTCTAAGTGCTTATATTAAGGAATTAAGGCCTCTGGGGGTGCGTGGGTCAAAATGCGGGGTACCAGGAGGGCGTGGCGGGTAGGCACCCATGTACGCACAACAACCTCATGGTGGTAAGAAGTTTGACCCCCGGCCCAGGTCCCCCGGCCCTTCCTGGAATCCGCTAGAGAAATTCTAAGTGCTTATATTAAGGAATTAAGGCCTCTGGGGGACGGTGGGGCAAAATGCGGGGAACCAGGAGGGCGTGGCGGGTAGGAACTTATGTACGCACAACCACCTCATGGTGCTAAGAAGTTTGACACCCGGCCCTGGTCCTTCGGCCTTTCCTGCAATCCGCTAGAGCAATTCTAGGTGCTTATATTAAGGAATTAAGGCCTCTGGGGGACGGTGGGGCAAAATGCGGGGAACCAGGAGGGCGTGGCGGGTAGGAACTTATGTACGCACAACCACCTCATGGTGCTAAGAAGTTTGACACCCGGCCCTGGTCCTTCGGCCTTTCCTGCAATCCGCTAGAGCAATTCTAGGTGCTTATATTAAGGAATTAAGGCCTCTGGGGGACGGTGGGGCAAAATGCGGGGAACCAGGAGGGCGTGGCGGGTAGGCACCCATGTACGCACTACCACCTCATGGTGGTAAGAAGTTTGACACCCGGCCCAGGTCCCTCGGCCCTTCCTGGAATCCGCTAGAGCAATTCTTGTTGCTTATATTAAGGAATTAAAGGCTCTGGGGATCCAAGGGCCAAAATGCGGGGAACCAGGAGGGCGTGGCGGGTAGGCACCCATGTACGCACAACCACCTCATGGTGGTAAGAAGTTTGACACCCGGCCCAGGTCCCTCGGCCGTTCCTGGAATCCGCTAGAGCAATTCTTGTTGCTTATATTAAGGAATTAAAGACTCTGGGGATCCAAGGGGCAAAATGCGGGGAACCAGGAGGGCGTGGCGGGTAGGCACCCATGTACGCACAACCACCTCATGGTGGTAAGAAGTTTGACACCCGGCCCAGATCCCTCGGCCCTTCCTGGAATCCGCTAGAGAAATTCTAAGTGCTTATATTAAGGAATTAAGGCCTCTGGGGGTCCGTGGGGCAAAATGCGGGGAACCAGGAGGGCGTGGCAGGTAGGCACCCGTGTACGCACAACCACCTCATGGTGGTAAGAAGTTTGACACCCGGCCCAGATCCCTCGGCCCTTCCTGGAATCCGCTAGAGAAATTCTAAGTGCTTATATTAAGGAATTAAGGCCTCTGGGGGTCCGTGGGGCAAAATGCGGGGAACCAGGGGGGCGTGGCGGGTAGGAACCTATGTACGCACAACCACCTCATGGTGCTAAGAAGTTTGACATGCGGCCCTGGTCCTTCGGCCTTTCCTGGAATCCGCTAGAGCAATTCTAGGTGCTTATATTAAGGAAATAAGTCCTCTGGGGGACCGTGGGGCAAAATGCGGGGAACCAGGAGGGCGTGGCGGGTAGGCACCCATGTACGCACAACCACCTCATGGTGGTAAGAAGTTTGACACCCGATCCAGGTCCCTCGGCCCTTCCTGGAATCCTCTAGAGAAATTCTAAGTGCTTATATTAAGGAATTAAGGCCTCTGGGGGTGCGTGGGTCAAAATGCGGGGTACCAGGAGGGCGTGGCGGGTAGGCACCCATGTACGCACAACCACCTCATGGTGGTAAGAAGTTTGACACCCGGCCCAGGTCCCCCGGCCCTTCCTGGAATCCGCTAGAGAAATTCTAAGTGCTTATATTAAGGAATTAAGGCCTCTGGGTGTCCGTGGGGCAAAATGCGGGGAACCAGGAGGGCGTGTCGGGTAGGAACCTTTGTACGCACAACCACCTCATGGTGGTAAGAAGTTTGACACCCGACCCAGGCCTCTCGGCCCTTCCTGGAATCCGCTAGAGCAATTCTTGTTGCTTATATTAAGGAATTAAAGCCTCTTGGGATCCAAGGGGCAAAATGCGGGGAACCAGGAGGGCGTGGCGGGCAGGCACCCATGAACGCACAACCACCTCATGGTGGTAAGAAGTTTGACACCCGGCCCAGGTCCCTCGGCCCTTCCTGGAATCCGCTAGAGAAATTCTAAGTGCTTATATTAAGGAATTAAGGCCTCTGGGGGTCCGTGGGGCAAAATGCGGGGAACCAGGAGGGCGTGGCGGGTAGGCACCCATGTACGCACAACCACCTCATGGTGGTAAGAAGTTTGACACCCGGCCCAGATCCCTCGGCCCTTCATGGAATCCGCTAGAGAAATTCTAAGTGCTTATATTAAGGAATTAAAGACTCTGGGGATCCAAGGGGCAAAATGCGGGGAACCAGGAGGGCGTGGCGGGTAGGCACCCATGTACGCACAACCACCTCATGGTGGTAAGAAGTTTGACACCCGGCCCAGATCCCTCGGCCCTTCCTGGAATCCGCTAGAGAAATTCTAAGTGCTTATATTAAGGAATTAAGGCCTCTGGGGGTCCGTGGGGCAAAATGCGGGGAACCAGGAGGGCGTGGCAGGTAGGCACCCATGTACGCACAACCACCTCATGGTGGTAAGAAGTTTGACACCCGGCCCAGATCCCTCGGCCCTTCCTGGAATCCGCTAGAGAAATTCTAAGTGCTTATATTAAGGAATTAAGGCCTCTGGGGGTCCGTGGGGCAAAATGCGGGGAACCAGGGGGGCGTGGCGGGTAGGAACCTATGTACGCACAACCACCTCATGGTGCTAAGAAGTTTGACATGCGGCCCTGGTCCTTCGGCCTTTCCTGGAATCCGCTAGAGCAATTCTAGGTGCTTATATTAAGGAAATAAGTCCTCTGGGGGACCGTGGGGCAAAATGCGGGGAACCAGGAGGGCGTGGCGGGTAGGCACCCATGTACGCACAACCACCTCATGGTGGTAAGAAGTTTGACACCCGATCCAGGTCCCTCGGCCCTTCCTGGAATCCTCTAGAGAAATTCTAAGTGCTTATATTAAGGAATTAAGGCCTCTGGGGGTGCGTGGGTCAAAATGCGGGGTACCAGGAGGGCGTGGCGGGTAGGCACCCATGTACGCACAACCACCTCATGGTGGTAAGAAGTTTGACACCCGGCCCAGGTCCCCCGGCCCTTCCTGGAATCCGCTAGAGAAATTCTAAGTGCTTATATTAAGGAATTAAGGACTCTGGGTGTCCGTGGGGCAAAATGCGGGGAACCAGGAGGGCGTGTCGGGTAGGAACCTTTGTACGCACAACCACCTCATGGTGGTAAGAAGTTTGACACCCGACCCAGGCCTCTCGGCCCTTCCTGGAATCCGCTAGAGCAATTCTTGTTGCTTATATTAAGGAATTAAAGCCTCTGGGGATCCAAGGGGCAAAATGCGGGGAACCAGGAGGGCGTGGCGGGCAGGCACCCATGTACGCACAACCACCTCATGGTGGTAAGAAGTTTGACACCCGGCCCAGGTCCCTCGGCCCTTCCTGGAATCCGCTAGAGAAATTCTAAGTGCTTATATTAAGGAATTAAGGCCTCTGGGGGTCCGTGGGGCAAAATGCGGGGAACCAGGAGGGCGTGGCGGGTAGGCACCCATGTACGCACAACCACCTCATGGTGGTAAGAAGTTTGACACCCGGCCCAGATCCCTCGGCCCTTCATGGAATCCGCTAGAGAAATTCTAAGTGCTTATATTAAGGAATTAAAGACTCTGGGGATCCAAGGGGCAAAATGCGGGGAACCAGGAGGGCGTGGCGGGTAGGCACCCATGTACGCACAACCACCTCATGGTGGTAAGAAGTTTGACACCCGGCCCAGATCCCTCGGCCCTTCCTGGAATCCGCTAGAGAAATTCTAAGTGCTTATATTAAGGAATTAAGGCCTCTGGGGGTCCGTGGGGCAAAATGCGGGGAACCAGGAGGGCGTGGCAGGTAGGCACCCATGTACGCACAACCACCTCATGGTGGTAAGAAGTTTGACACCCGGCCCAGATCCCTCGGCCCTTCCTGGAATCCGCTAGAGAAATTCTAAGTGCTTATATTAAGGAATTAAGGCCTCTGGGGGTCCGTGGGGCAAAATGCGGGGAACCAGGGGGGCGTGGCGGGTAGGAACCTATGTACGCACAACCACCTCATGGTGCTAAGAAGTTTGACATGCGGCCCTGGTCCTTCGGCCTTTCCTGGAATCCGCTAGAGCAATTCTAGGTGCTTATATTAAGGAAATAAGTCCTCTGGGGGACCGTGGGGCAAAATGCGGGGAACCAGGAGGGCGTGGCGGGTAGGCACCCATGTACGCACAACCACCTCATGGTGGTAAGAAGTTTGACACCCGATCCAGGTCCCTCGGCTCTTCCTGGAATCCTCTAGAGAAATTCTAAGTGCTTATATTAAGGAATTAAGGCCTCTGGGGGTGCGTGGGTCAAAATGCGGGGTACCAGGAGGGCGTGGCGGGTAGGCACCCATGTACGCACAACCACCTCATGGTGGTAAGAAGTTTGACACCCGGCCCAGGTCCCCCGGCCCTTCCTGGAATCCGCTAGAGAAATTCTAAGTGCTTATATTAAGGAATTAAGGCCTCTGGGTGTCCGTGGGGCAAAATGCGGGGAACCAGGAGGGCGTGTCGGGTAGGAACCTTTGTACGCACAACCACCTCATGGTGGTAAGAAGTTTGACAACCGACCCAGGCCTCTCGGCCCTTCCTGGAATCCGCTAGAGCAATTCTTGTTGCTTATATTAAGGAATTAAAGCCTCTGGGGATCCAAGGGGCAAAATGCGGGGAACCAGGAGGGCGTGGCGGGTAGGCACCCATGTACGCACAACCACCTCATGGTGGTAAGAAGTTTGACACCCGGCCCAGGTCCCTCGGCCCTTCCTGGAATCCGCTAGAGAAATTCTAAGTGCTTATATTAAGGAATTAAGGCCTCTGGGGGTCCGTGGGGCAAAATGCGGGGAACCAGGAGGGCGTGGCGGGTAGGCACCCATGTACGCACAACCACCTCATGGTGGTAAGAAGTTTGACACCCGGCCCAGATCCCTCGGCCCTTCATGGAATCCGCTAGAGAAATTCTAAGTGCTTATATTAAGGAATTAAGGCCTCTGGGGGTCCGTGGGGCAAAAAGCGGGGAACCAGGAGGGCGTGGCGGGTAGGCACCCATGTACGCACAACCACCTCATGGTGGTAAGAAGTTTGACACCCGGACCATGTCCCCCGGCCCTTCCTGGAATCCGCTAGAGCAATTCTAGGTGCTTATATTAAGGAATTAAGGCCTCTGGGGGACCGTGGGGCAAAATGCGGGGAACCAGGAGGGCGTGGCGGGTAGGCACCCATGTACGCACTACCACCTCATGGTGGTAAGAAGTTTGACACCCGGCCCAGGTCCCTCGGCCCTTCCTGGAATCCGCTAGAGAAATTCTAAGTGCTTATATTAAGGAATTAAGGCCACTGGGGGTCCGTGGGGCAAAATGCGGGGAACCAGGAGGGCGTGGCGGGTAGGCACCCATGTACGCACAACCACCTCATGGTGGTAAGAAGTTTGACACCCGGCCCAGATCCCTCGGCCCTTCATGGAATCCCCTAGAGAAATTCTAAGTGCTTATATTAAGGAATTAAAGCCTCTGGGGGTCCGTGGGGCAAAAAGCGGGAACCAGGAGGGCGTGGCGGGTAGGCACCCATGTACGCACAACCACCTCATGGTGGTAAGAAGTTTGACACCCGGACCAGGTCCCCCGGCCCTTCCTGGAATCCGCTAGAGCAATTCTAGGTGCTTATATTAAGGAATTAAGGCCTCTGGGGGACCGTGGGGCAAAATGCGGGGAACCAGGAGGGCGTGGCGGGTAGGCACCCATGTACGCACTACCACCTCATGGTGGTAAGAAGTTTGACACCCGGCCCAGGTCCCTCGGCCCTTCCTGGAATCCGCTAGAGCAATTCTTGTTGCTTATATTAAGGAATTAAAGGCTCTGGGGATCCAAGGGCCAAAATGCGGGGAACCAGGAGGGCGTGGCGGGTAGGCACCCATGTACGCACAACCACCTCATGGTGGTAAGAAGTTTGACACCCGGCCCAGGTCCCTCGGCCGTTCCTGGAATCCGCTAGAGAAATTCTAAGTGCTTATAGTAAGGAATTAAGGCCTCTGGGGGTCCGTGGGGCAAAATGCGGGGAACCAGGAGGGCGTGGCGGGTAGGAACCTATGTACGCACAACCACCTCATGGTGCTAAGAAGTTTGACACCCGGCCCTGGTCCTTCGGCCTTTCCTGGAATCCGCTAGAGCAATTCTAGGTGCTTATATTAAGGAATTAAAGCCTCTGGGGGACCGTGGGGCAAAATGCGGGGAACAATGAGGGCGTGGCGGGTAGGCACCCATGTACGCACTACCACCTCATGGTGGCAAGAAGTTTGACACCCGGCCCTGGTCCCTCGGCCCTTCCTGGAATCCGCTAGAGCAATTTTAGGGGCTTATATTAAGGAATTAAGGCTTCTGGGGGTCCTTGGGGCAAAATGCGGGGAACCAGGAGGGCGTGGCGGGTAGGCACCCATGTACGCACAACCACCTCATGGTGGTAAGAAGTTTGACACCCGGCCCAGGTCCCCCGGCCCTTCCTGGAATCCGCCAGAGCAATTCTTGTTGCTTATATTAAGGAATTAAAGCCTCTGGGGATCCAAGGGGAAAAATGCGGGGAACCAGGAGGGCGTGGCGGGTAGGCACCCATGTACGCACAACCACCTCATGGTGGTAAGAAGTTTGACACCCGGCCCAGATCCCTCGGCCCTTCCTGGAATCCGCTAGAGAAATTCTAAGTGCTTATATTAAGGAATTAAGGCCTCTGGGTGTCCGTGGGGCAAAAAGCGGGGAACCAGGAGGGCGTGGCGGGTAGGCACCCATGTACGCACAACCACCTCATGGTGGTAAGAAGTTTGACACCCGACCCAGGTCCCTCGGCCCTTCCTGGAATCCTCTAGAGAAATTCTAAGTGCTTATATTAAGGAATTAAGGCCTCTGGGGGTGCGTGGGTCAAAATGCGGGGTACCAGGAGGGCGTGGCGGGTAGGCACCCATGTACGCACAACCACCTCATGGTGGTAAGAAGTTTGACACCCGGCCCAGGTCCCCCGGCCCTTCCTGGAATCCGCTAGAGCAATTCTAGGTGCTTATATTAAGGAATTAAGGCCTCTGGGGGACCGTGGGGCAAAATGCGGGGAACCAGGAGGGCGTGGCGGGTAGGCACCCATGTACGCACAACCACCTCATGGTGGTAAGAAGTTTGACACCCGACCCAGGTCCCTCGGCCTTTCCTGGAATCCTCTAGAGAAATTCTAAGTGCTTATATTAAGGAATTAAGGCCTCTGGGGGTGCGTGGGTCAAAATGCGGGGTACCAGGAGGGCGTGGCGGGTAGGCACCCATGTACGCACAACCACCTCATGGTGGTAAGAAGTTTGACACCCGGCCCAGGTCCCCCGGCCCTTCCTGGAATCCGCTAGAGAAATTCTAAGTGCTTATATTAAGGAATTAAGCCTCTGGGGGTTCGTGGGGCAAAATGCGGGGAACCATGAGGGCGTGGCGGGTAGGAACCTATGTACGCACAACCACCTCATGGTGCTAAGAAGTTTGACACCCGGCCCTGGTCCTTCGGCCTTTCCTGGAATCCGCTAAAGCAATTCTAGGTGCTTATATTAAGGAATTAAGGCCTCTGGGGGACCGTGGGGCAAAATGCGGGGAACCTGGAGGGCGTGGCGGGTAGACACCCATGTACGCACAACCACCTCATGGTGGTAAGAAGTTTGACACCCGACCCAGGTCCCTCGGCCCTTCCTGGAATCCTCTAGAGAAATTCTAAGTGCTTATATTAAGGAATTAAGGCCTCTGGGGGTGCGTGGGTCAAAATGCGGGGTACCAGGAGGGCGTGGCGGGTAGGCACCCATGTACGCACAACCACCTCATGGTGGTAAGAAGTTTGACACCCGGCCCAGGTCCCCCGGCCCTTCCTGGAATCCGCTAGAGAAATTCTAAGTGCTTATGTTAAGGAATTAAGGCCTCTGGGGGACGGTGGGGCAAAATGCGGGGAACCAGGAGGGCGTGGCGGGTAGGAACTTATGTACGCACAACCACCTCATGGTGCTAAGAAGTTTGACACTCGGCCCTGGTCCTTCGGCCTTTCCTGGAATCCGCTAGAGCAATTCTAGGTGCTTATATTAAGGAATTAAAGCCTCTGGGGGACCGTGGGGCAAAATGCGGGGAACCAGGAGGGCGTGGCGGGTAGGCACCCATGTACGCACAACCACCTCATGGTGGTAAGAAGTTTGACACCCGACCCAGGTCCCTCGGCCTTTCCTGGAATCCTCTAGAGAAATTCTAAGTGCTTATATTAAGGAATTAAGGCCTCTGGGGGTGCGTGGGTCAAAATGCGGGGTACCAGGAGGGCGTGGCGGGTAGGCACCCATGTACGCACAACCACCTCATGGTGGTAAGAAGTTTGACACCTGGCCCAGGTCCCCCGGCCCTTCCTGGAATCCGCTAGAGAAATTCTAAGTGCTTATATTAAGGAATTAAGGCATCTGGGGGACGGTGGGGCAAAATGCGGGGAACCAGGAGGGCGTGGCGGGTAGGCACCCATGTACGCACAACCACCTCATGGTGGTAAGAAGTTTGACACCCGGCCCAGGTCCCCCGGCCCTTCCTGGAATCCGCTAGAGAAATTCTAAGTGCTTATATTAAGGAATTAAGCCTCTGGGGGTCCGTGGGGCAAAATGCGGGGAACCATGAGGGCGTGGCGGGTAGGAACCTATGTACGCACAACCACCTCATGGTGCTAAGAAGTTTGACACCCGGCCCTGGTCCTTCGGCCTTTCCTGGAATCCGCTAAAGCAATTCTAGGTGCTTATATTAAGGAATTAAAGCCTCTGGGGGACCGTGGGGCAAAATGCGGGGAACCAGGAGGGCGTGGCGGGTAGGCACCCATGTACGCACAACCACCTCATGGTGGTAAGAAGTTTGACACCCGACCCAGGTCCCTCGGCCTTTCCTGGAATCCTCTAGAGAAATTCTAAGTGCTTATATTAAGGAATTAAGGCCTCTGGGGGTGCGTGGGTCAAAATGCGGGGTACCAGGAGGGCGTGGCGGGTAGGCACCCATGTACGCACAACCACCTCATGGTGGTAAGAAGTTTGACACCCGGCCCAGGTCCCCCGGCCCTTCCTGGAATCCGCTAGAGAAATTCTAAGTGCTTATATTAAGGAATTAAGGCCTCTGGGGGACGGTGGGGCAAAATGCGGGGAACCAGGAGGGCGTGGCGGGTAGGAACTTATGTACGCACAACCACCTCATGGTGCTAAGAAGTTTGACACTCGGCCCTGGTCCTTCGGCCTTTCCTGGAATCCGCTAGAGCAATTCTAGGTGCTTATATTAAGGAATTAAAGCCTCTGGGGGACCGTGGGGCAAAATGCGGGGAACCAGGAGGGCGTGGCGGGTAGGCACCCATGTACGCACAACCACCTCATGGTGGTAAGAAGTTTGACACCCGACCCAGGTCCCTCGGCCTTTCCTGGAATCCTCTAGAGAAATTCTAAGTGCTTATATTAAGGAATTAAGGCCTCTGGGGGTGCGTGGGTCAAAATGCGGGGTACCAGGAGGGCGTGGCGGGTAGGCACCCATGTACGCACAACCACCTCATGGTGGTAAGAAGTTTGACACCCGACCCAGGTCCCTCGGCCTTTCCTGGAATCCTCTAGAGAAATTCTAAGTGCTTATATTAAGGAATTAAGGCCTCTGGGGGTGCGTGGGTCAAAATGCGGGGTACCAGGAGGGCGTGGCGGGTAGGCACCCATGTACGCACAACCACCTCATGGTGGTAAGAAGTTTGACACCCGGCCCAGGTCCCCCGGCCCTTCCTGGAATCCGCTAGAGAAATTCTAAGTGCTTATATTAAGGAATTAAGCCTCTGGGGGTCCGTGGGGCAAAATGCGGGGAACCATGAGGGCGTGGCGGGTAGGAACCTATGTACGCACAACCACCTCATGGTGCTAAGAAGTTTGACACCCGGCCCTGGTCCTTCGGCCTTTCCTGGAATCCGCTAAAGCAATTCTAGGTGCTTATATTAAGGAATTAAGGCCTCTGGGGGACCGTGGGGCAAAATGCGGGGAACCTGGAGGGCGTGGCGGGTAGACACCCATGTACGCACAACCACCTCATGGTGGTAAGAAGTTTGACACCCGACCCAGGTCCCTCGGCCCTTCCTGGAATCCTCTAGAGAAATTCTAAGTGCTTATATTAAGGAATTAAGGCCTCTGGGGGTGCGTGGGTCAAAATGCGGGGTACCAGGAGGGCGTGGCGGGTAGGCACCCATGTACGCACAACCACCTCATGGTGGTAAGAAGTTTGACACCCGGCCCAGGTCCCCCGGCCCTTCCTGGAATCCGCTAGAGAAATTCTAAGTGCTTATATTAAGGAATTAAGGCCTCTGGGGGACGGTGGGGCAAAATGCGGGGAACCAGGAGGGCGTGGCGGGTAGGAACTTATGTACGCACAACCACCTCATGGTGCTAAGAAGTTTGACACTCGGCCCTGGTCCTTCGGCCTTTCCTGGAATCCGCTAGAGCAATTCTAGGTGCTTATATTAAGGAATTAAAGCCTCTGGGGGACCGTGGGGCAAAATGCGGGGAACCAGGAGGGCGTGGCGGGTAGGCACCCATGTACGCACAACCACCTCATAGTGGTAAGAAGTTTGACACCCGACCCAGGTCCCTCGGCCTTTCCTGGAATCCTCTAGAGAAATTCTAAGTGCTTATATTAAGGAAATAAGGCCTCTGGGGGTGCGTGGGTCAAAATGCGGGGTACCAGGAGGGCGTGGCGGGTAGGCACCCATGTACGCACAACCACCTCATGGTGGTAAGAAGTTTGACACCCGGCCCAGGTCCCCCGGCCCTTCCTGGAATCCGCTAGAGAAATTCTAAGTGCTTATATTAAGGAATTAAGCCTCTGGGGGTCCGTGGGGCAAAATGCGGGGAACCATGAGGGCGTGGCGGGTAGGAACCTATGTACGCACAACCACCTCATGGTGCTAAGAAGTTTGACACCCGGCCCTGGTCCTTCGGCCTTTCCTGGAATCCGCTAAAGCAATTCTAGGTGCTTATATTAAGGAATTAAGGCCTCTGGGGGACCGTGGGGCAAAATGCGGGGAACCTGGAGGGCGTGGCGGGTAGACACCCATGTACGCACAACCACCTCATGGTGGTAAGAAGTTTGACACCCGACCCAGGTCCCTCGGCCCTTCCTGGAATCCTCTAGAGAAATTCTAAGTGCTTATATTAAGGAATTAAGGCCTCTGGGGGTGCGTGGGTCAAAATGCGGGGTACCAGGAGGGCGTGGCGGGTAGGCACCCATGTACGCACAACCACCTCATGGTGGTAAGAAGTTTGACACCCGGCCCAGGTCCCCCGGCCCTTCCTGGAATCCGCTAGAGAAATTCTAAGTGCTTATATTAAGGAATTAAGGCCTCTGGGGGACGGTGGGGCAAAATGCCGGGAACCAGGAGGGCGTGGCGGGTAGGAACTTATGTACGCACAACCACCTCATGGTGCTAAGAAGTTTGACACCCGGCCCTGGTCCTTCGGCCTTTCCTGGAATCCGCTAGAGCAATTCTAGGTGCTTATATTAAGGAATTAAAGCCTCTGGGGGACCGTGGGGCAAAATGCGGGGAACAATGAGGGCGTGGCGGGTAGGCACCTATGTACGCACTACCACCTCATGGTGGCAAGAAGTTTGACACCCGGCCCAGGTCCCCCGGCCCTTCCTGGAATCCGCTAGAGAAATTCTAAGTGCTTATATTAAGGAATTAAGGCCTCTGGGGGACCGTGGGGCAAAATGCGGGGAACCTGGAGGGCGTGGCGGGTAGACACCCATGTACGCACAACCACCTCATGGTGGTAAGAAGTTTGACACCCGACCCAGGTCCCTCGGCCCTTCCTGGAATCCTCTAGAGAAATTCTAAGTGCTTATATTAAGGAATTAAGGCCTCTGGGGGTGCGTGGGTCAAAATGCGGGGTACCAGGAGGGCGTGGCGGGTAGGCACCCATGTACGCACAACCACCTCATGGTGGTAAGAAGTTTGACACCCGGCCCAGGTCCCCCGGCCCTTCCTGGAATCCGCTAGAGAAATTCTAAGTGCTTATATTAAGGAATTAAGGCCTCTGGGGGACGGTGGGGCAAAATGCGGGGAACCAGGAGGGCGTGGCGGGTAGGAACTTATGTACGCACAACCACCTCATGGTGCTAAGAAGTTTGACACCCGGCCCTGGTCCTTCGGCCTTTCCTGCAATCCGCTAGAGCAATTCTAGGTGCTTATATTAAGGAATTAAGGCCTCTGGGGGACGGTGGGGCAAAATGCGGGGAACCAGGAGGGCGTGGCGGGTAGGAACTTATGTACGCACAACCACCTCATGGTGCTAAGAAGTTTGACACCCGGCCCTGGTCCTTCGGCCTTTCCTGCAATCCGCTAGAGCAATTCTAGGTGCTTATATTAAGGAATTAAGGCCTCTGGGGGACGGTGGGGCAAAATGCGGGGAACCAGGAGGGCGTGGCGGGTAGGCACCCATGTACGCACTACCACCTCATGGTGGTAAGAAGTTTGACACCCGGCCCAGATCCCTCGGCCCTTCATGGAATCCGCTAGAGAAATTCTAAGTGCTTATATTAAGGAATTAAGGCCTCTGGGGGTCCGTGGGGCAAAAAGCGGGGAACCAGGAGGGCGTGGCGGGTAGGCACCCATGTACGCACAACCACCTCATGGTGGTAAGAAGTTTGACACCCGGCCCAGGTCCCTCGGCCCTTCCTGGAATCCGCTAGAGCAATTCTAGGTGCTTATATTAAGGAATTAAAGGCTCTGGGGATCCAAGGGGCAAAATGCGGGGAACCAGGAGGGCGTGGCGGGTAGGCACCCATGTACGCACAACCACCTCATGGTGGTAAGAAGTTTGACACCCGGCCCAGGTCCCTCGGCCGTTCCTGGAATCTGCTAGAGCAATTCTTGTTGCTTATATTAAGGAATTAAAGCCTCTGGGGATCCAAGGGGCAAAATGCGGGGAACCAGGAGGGCGTGGCGGGTAGACACCCATGTACGCACAACCACCTCATGGTGGTAAGAAGTTTGACACCCGGCCCAGATCCCTCGGCCCTTCCTGGAATCCGCTAGAGAAATTCTAAGTGCTTAAGGAATTAAGGCCTCTGGGGGACCGTGGGGCAAAATGCGGGGAACCAGGAGGGCGTGGCGGGTAGGCACCCATGTACGCACAACCACCTCATGGTGGTAAGAAGTTTGACACCCGATCCAGGTCCCTCGGCCCTTCCTGGAATCCTCTAGAGAAATTCTAAATGCTTATATTAAGGAATTAAGGCCTCTGGGGGTGCGTGGGTCAAAATGCGGGGTACCAGGAGGGCGTGGCGGGTAGGCACCCATGTACGCACAACCACCTCATGGTGGTAAGAAGTTTGACACCCGGCCCAGGTCCCCCGGCCCTTCCTGGAATCCGCTAGAGAAATTCTAAGTGCTTATATTAAGGAATTAAGGCCTCTGGGGGTCCGTGGGGCAAAATGCGGGGAACCAGGAGGGCGTGTCGGGTAGGAACCTTTGTACGCACAACCACCTCATGGTGGTAAGAAGTTTGACAACCGACCCAGGCCTCTCGGCCCTTCCTGGAATCCGCTAGAGCAATTCTTGTTGCTTATATTAAGGAATTAAAGCCTCTGGGGATCCAAGGGGCAAAATGCGGGGAACCAGGAGGGCGTGGCGGGTAGGCACCCATGTACGCACAACCACCTCATGGTGGTAAGAAGTTTGACACCCGGCCCAGGTCCCTCGGCCCTTCCTGGAATCCGCTAGAGAAATTCTAAGTGCTTATATTAAGGAATTAAGGCCTCTGGGGGTCCGTGGGGCAAAATGCGGGGAACCAGGAGGGCGTGGCGGGTAGGCACCCATGTACGCACAACCACCTCATGGTGGTAAGAAGTTTGACACCCGGCCCAGATCCCTCGGCCCTTCATGGAATCCCCTAGAGAAATTCTAAGTGCTTATATTAAGGAATTAAAGCCTCTGGGGGTCCGTGGGGCAAAAAGCGGGAACCAGGAGGGCGTGGCGGGTAGGCACCCATGTACGCACAACCACCTCATGGTGGTAAGAAGTTTGACACCCGGACCAGGTCCCCCGGCCCTTCCTGGAATCCGCTAGAGCAATTCTAGGTGCTTATATTAAGGAATTAAGGCCTCTGGGGGACCGTGGGGCAAAATGCGGGGAACCAGGAGGGCGTGGCGGGTAGGCACCCATGTACGCACTACCACCTCATGGTGGTAAGAAGTTTGACACCCGGCCCAGGTCCCTCGGCCCTTCCTGGAATCCGCTAGAGCAATTCTTGTTGCTTATATTAAGGAATTAAAGGCTCTGGGGATCCAAGGGCCAAAATGCGGGGAACCAGGAGGGCGTGGCGGGTAGGCACCCATGTACGCACAACCACCTCATGGTGGTAAGAAGTTTGACACCCGGCCCAGGTCCCTCGGCCGTTCCTGGAATCCGCTAGAGAAATTCTAAGTGCTTATAGTAAGGAATTAAGGCCTCTGGGGGTCCGTGGGGCAAAATGCGGGGAACCAGGAGGGCGTGGCGGGTAGGAACCTATGTACGCACAACCACCTCATGGTGCTAAGAAGTTTGACACCCGGCCCTGGTCCTTCGGCCTTTCCTGGAATCCGCTAGAGCAATTCTAGGTGCTTATATTAAGGAATTAAAGCCTCTGGGGGACCGTGGGGCAAAATGCGGGGAACAATGAGGGCGTGGCGGGTAGGCACCCATGTACGCACTACCACCTCATGGTGGCAAGAAGTTTGACACCCGGCCCTGGTCCCTCGGCCCTTCCTGGAATCCGCTAGAGCAATTTTAGGGGCTTATATTAAGGAATTAAGGCTTCTGGGGGTCCTTGGGGCAAAATGCGGGGAACCAGGAGGGCGTGGCGGGTAGGCACCCATGTACGCACAACCACCTCATGGTGGTAAGAAGTTTGACACCCGGCCCAGGTCCCCCGGCCTTTCCTGGAATCCGCCAGAGCAATTCTTGTTGCTTATATTAAGGAATTAAAGCCTCTGGGAATCCAAGAGGAAAAATGCGGGGAACCAGGAGGGCGTGGCGGGTAGGCACCCATGTACGCACAACCACCTCATGGTGGTAAGAAGTTTGACACCCGACCCAGGTCCCTCGGCCCTTCCTGGAATCCTATAGAGAAATTCTAAGTGCTTATATTAAGGAATTAAGGCCTCTGGGGGTGCGTGGGTCAAAATGCGGGGTACCAGGAGGGCGTGGCGGGTAGGCACCCATGTACGCACAACCACCTCATGGTGGTAAGAAGTTTGACACCCGGCCCAGGTCCCCCGGCCCTTCCTGGAATCCGCTAGAGCAATTCTAGGTGCTTATATTAAGGAATTAAGGCCTCTGGGGGACCGTGGGGCAAAATGCGGGGAACCAGGAGGGCGTGGCGGGTAGGCACCCATGTACGCACAACCACCTCATGGTGGTAAGAAGTTTGACACCCGACCCAGGTCCCTCGGCCTTTCCTGGAATCCTCTAGAGAAATTCTAAGTGCTTATATTAAGGAATTAAGGCCTCTGGGGGTGCGTGGGTCAAAATGCGGGGTACCAGGAGGGCGTGGCGGGTAGGCACCCATGTACGCACAACCACCTCATGGTGGTAAGAAGTTTGACACCCGGCCCAGGTCCCCCGGCCCTTCCTGGAATCCGCTAGAGAAATTCTAAGTGCTTATATTAAGGAATTAAGCCTCTGGGGGTCCGTGGGGCAAAATGCGGGGAACCTGGAGGGCGTGGCGGGTAGACACCCATGTACGCACAACCACCTCATGGTGGTAAGAAGTTTGACACCCGGCCCAGATCCCTCGGCCCTTCATGGAATCCGCTAGAGAAATTCTAAGTGCTTATATTAAGGAATTAAGGCCTCTGGGGGTGCGTGGGTCAAAATGCGGGGTACCAGGAGGGCGTGGCGGGTAGGCACCCATGTACGCACAACCACCTCATGGTGGTAAGAAGTTTGACACCCGGCCCAGGTCCCCCGGCCCTTCCTGGAATCCGCTAGAGAAATTCTAAGTGCTTATATTAAGGAATTAAGGCCTCTGGGGGACGGTGGGGCAAAATGCGGGGAACCAGGAGGGCGTGGCGGGTAGGAACTTATGTACGCACAACCACCTCATGGTGCTAAGAAGTTTGACACCCGGCCCTGGTCCTTCGGCCTTTCCTGCAATCCGCTAGAGCAATTCTAGGTGCTTATATTAAGGAATTAAGGCCTCTGGGGGACGGTGGGGCAAAATGCGGGGAACCAGGAGGGCGTGGCGGGTAGGAACTTATGTACGCACAACCACCTCATGGTGCTAAGAAGTTTGACACCCGGCCCTGGTCCTTCGGCCTTTCCTGCAATCCGCTAGAGCAATTCTAGGTGCTTATATTAAGGAATTAAGGCCTCTGGGGGACGGTGGGGCAAAATGCGGGGAACCAGGAGGGCGTGGCGGGTAGGCACCCATGTACGCACAACCACCTCATGGTGGTAAGAAGTTTGACACCCGGACCAGGTCCCCCGGCCCTTCCTGGAATCCGCTAGAGCAATTCTAGGTGCTTATATTAAGGAATTAAGGCCTCTGGGGGACCGTGGGGCAAAATGCGGGGAACCAGGAGGGCGTGGCGGGTAGGCACCCATGTACGCACTACCACCTCATGGTGGTAAGAAGTTTGACACCCGGCCCAGGTCCCTCGGCCCTTCCTGGAATCCGCTAGAGCAATTCTTGTTGCTTATATTAAGGAATTAAAGGCTCTGGGGATCCAAGGGCCAAAATGCGGGGAACCAGGAGGGCGTGGCGGGTAGGCACCCATGTACGCACAACCACCTCATGGTGGTAAGAAGTTTGACACCCGGCCCAGGTCCCTCGGCCGTTCCTGGAATCCGCTAGAGAAATTCTAAGTGCTTATAGTAAGGAATTAAGGCCTCTGGGGGTCCGTGGGGCAAAATGCGGGGAACCAGGAGGGCGTGGCGGGTAGGAACCTATGTACGCACAACCACCTCATGGTGCTAAGAAGTTTGACACCCGGCCCTGGTCCTTCGGCCTTTCCTGGAATCCGCTAGAGCAATTCTAGGTGCTTATATTAAGGAATTAAAGCCTCTGGGGGACCGTGGGGCAAAATGCGGGGAACAATGAGGGCGTGGCGGGTAGGCACCCATGTACGCACTACCACCTCATGGTGGCAAGAAGTTTGACACCCGGCCCTGGTCCCTCGGCCCTTCCTGGAATCCGCTAGAGCAATTTTAGGGGCTTATATTAAGGAATTAAGGCTTCTGGGGGTCCTTGGGGCAAAATGCGGGGAACCAGGAGGGCGTGGCGGGTAGGCACCCATGTACGCACAACCACCTCATGGTGGTAAGAAGTTTGACACCCGGCCCAGGTCCCCCGGCCTTTCCTGGAATCCGCCAGAGCAATTCTTGTTGCTTATATTAAGGAATTAAAGCCTCTGGGAATCCAAGAGGAAAAATGCGGGGAACCAGGAGGGCGTGGCGGGTAGGCACCCATGTACGCACAACCACCTCATGGTGGTAAGAAGTTTGACACCCGACCCAGGTCCCTCGGCCCTTCCTGGAATCCTATAGAGAAATTCTAAGTGCTTATATTAAGGAATTAAGGCCTCTGGGGGTGCGTGGGTCAAAATGCGGGGTACCAGGAGGGCGTGGCGGGTAGGCACCCATGTACGCACAACCACCTCATGGTGGTAAGAAGTTTGACACCCGGCCCAGGTCCCCCGGCCCTTCCTGGAATCCGCTAGAGCAATTCTAGGTGCTTATATTAAGGAATTAAGGCCTCTGGGGGACCGTGGGGCAAAATGCGGGGAACCAGGAGGGCGTGGCGGGTAGGCACCCATGTACGCACAACCACCTCATGGTGGTAAGAAGTTTGACACCCGACCCAGGTCCCTCGGCCTTTCCTGGAATCCTCTAGAGAAATTCTAAGTGCTTATATTAAGGAATTAAGGCCTCTGGGGGTGCGTGGGTCAAAATGCGGGGTACCAGGAGGGCGTGGCGGGTAGGCACCCATGTACGCACAACCACCTCATGGTGGTAAGAAGTTTGACACCCGGCCCAGGTCCCCCGGCCCTTCCTGGAATCCGCTAGAGAAATTCTAAGTGCTTATATTAAGGAATTAAGCCTCTGGGGGTCCGTGGGGCAAAATGCGGGGAACCATGAGGGCGTGGCGGGTAGGAACCTATGTACGCACAACCACCTCATGGTGCTAAGAAGTTTGACACCCGGCCCTGGTCCTTCGGCCTTTCCTGGAATCCGCTAAAGCAATTCTAGGTGCTTATATTAAGGAATTAAGGCCTCTGGGGGACCGTGGGGCAAAATGCGGGGAACCTGGAGGGCGTGGCGGGTAGACACCCATGTACGCACAACCACCTCATGGTGGTAAGAAGTTTGACACCCGACCCAGGTCCCTCGGCCCTTCCTGGAATCCTCTAGAGAAATTCTAAGTGCTTATATTAAGGAATTAAGGCCTCTGGGGGTGCGTGGGTCAAAATGCGGGGTACCAGGAGGGCGTGGCGGGTAGGCACCCATGTACGCACAACCACCTCATGGTGGTAAGAAGTTTGACACCCGGCCCAGGTCCCCCGGCCCTTCCTGGAATCCGCTAGAGAAATTCTAAGTGCTTATATTAAGGAATTAAGGCCTCTGGGGGACGGTGGGGCAAAATGCGGGGAACCAGGAGGGCGTGGCGGGTAGGAACTTATGTACGCACAACCACCTCATGGTGCTAAGAAGTTTGACACCCGGCCCTGGTCCTTCGGCCTTTCCTGGAATCCGCTAGAGCAATTCTAGGTGCTTATATTAAGGAATTAAAGCCTCTGGGGGACCGTGGGGCAAAATGCGGGGAACCAGGAGGGCGTGGCGGGTAGGCACCCATGTACGCACAACCACCTCATGGTGGTAAGAAGTTTGACACCCGACCCAGGTCCCTCGGCCTTTCCTGGAATCCTCTAGAGAAATTCTAAGTGCTTATATTAAGGAATTAAGGCCTCTGGGGGTGCGTGGGTCAAAATGCGGGGTACCAGGAGGGCGTGGCGGGTAGGCACCCATGTACGCACAACCACCTCATGGTGGTAAGAAGTTTGACACCCGGCCCAGGTCCCCCGGCCCTTCCTGGAATCCGCTAGAGAAATTCTAAGTGCTTATATTAAGGAATTAAGCCTCTGGGGGTCCGTGGGGCAAAATGCGGGGAACCATGAGGGCGTGGCGGGTAGGAACCTATGTACGCACAACCACCTCATGGTGCTAAGAAGTTTGACACCCGGCCCTGGTCCTTCGGCCTTTCCTGGAATCCGCTAAAGCAATTCTAGGTGCTTATATTAAGGAATTAAGGCCTCTGGGGGACCGTGGGGCAAAATGCGGGGAACCTGGAGGGCGTGGCGGGTAGACACCCATGTACGCACAACCACCTCATGGTGGTAAGAAGTTTGACACCCGACCCAGGTCCCTCGGCCCTTCCTGGAATCCTCTAGAGAAATTCTAAGTGCTTATATTAAGGAATTAAGGCCTCTGGGGGTGCGTGGGTCAAAATGCGGGGTACCAGGAGGGCGTGGCGGGTAGGCACCCATGTACGCACAACCACCTCATGGTGGTAAGAAGTTTGACACCCGGCCCAGGTCCCCCGGCCCTTCCTGGAATCCGCTAGAGAAATTCTAAGTGCTTATATTAAGGAATTAAGGCCTCTGGGGGACGGTGGGGCAAAATGCGGGGAACCAGGAGGGCGTGGCGGGTAGGAACTTATGTACGCACAACCACCTCATGGTGCTAAGAAGTTTGACACCCGGCCCTGGTCCTTCGGCCTTTCCTGGAATCCGCTAGAGCAATTCTAGGTGCTTATATTAAGGAATTAAAGCCTCTGGGGGACCGTGGGGCAAAATGCGGGGAACAATGAGGGCGTGGCGGGTAGGCACCCATGTACGCACTACCACCTCATGGTGGCAAGAAGTTTGACACCCGGCCCAGGTCCCCCGGCCCTTCCTGGAATCCGCTAGAGAAATTCTAAGTGCTTATATTAAGGAATTAAGGCCTCTGGGGGACCGTGGGGCAAAATGCGGGGAACCTGGAGGGCGTGGCGGGTAGACACCCATGTACGCACAACCACCTCATGGTGGTAAGAAGTTTGACACCCGGCCCAGATCCCTCGGCCCTTCATGGAATCCGCTAGAGAAATTCTAAGTGCTTATATTAAGGAATTAAGGCCTCTGGGGGTGCGTGGGTCAAAATGCGGGGTACCAGGAGGGCGTGGCGGGTAGGCACCCATGTACGCACAACCACCTCATGGTGGTAAGAAGTTTGACACCCGGCCCAGGTCCCCCGGCCCTTCCTGGAATCCGCTAGAGAAATTCTAAGTGCTTATATTAAGGAATTAAGGCCTCTGGGGGACGGTGGGGCAAAATGCGGGGAACCAGGAGGGCGTGGCGGGTAGGAACTTATGTACGCACAACCACCTCATGGTGCTAAGAAGTTTGACACCCGGCCCTGGTCCTTCGGCCTTTCCTGCAATCCGCTAGAGCAATTCTAGGTGCTTATATTAAGGAATTAAGGCCTCTGGGGGACGGTGGGGCAAAATGCGGGGAACCAGGAGGGCGTGGCGGGTAGGAACTTATGTACGCACAACCACCTCATGGTGCTAAGAAGTTTGACACCCGGCCCTGGTCCTTCGGCCTTTCCTGCAATCCGCTAGAGCAATTCTAGGTGCTTATATTAAGGAATTAAGGCCTCTGGGGGACGGTGGGGCAAAATGCGGGGAACCAGGAGGGCGTGGCGGGTAGGCACCCATGTACGCACTACCACCTCATGGTGGTAAGAAGTTTGACACCCGGCCCAGATCCCTCGGCCCTTCATGGAATCCGCTAGAGAAATTCTAAGTGCTTATATTAAGGAATTAAGGCCTCTGGGGGTCCGTGGGGCAAAAAGCGGGGAACCAGGAGGGCGTGGCGGGTAGGCACCCATGTACGCACAACCACCTCATGGTGGTAAGAAGTTTGACACCCGGCCCAGGTCCCTCGGCCCTTCCTGGAATCCGCTAGAGCAATTCTAGGTGCTTATATTAAGGAATTAAAGGCTCTGGGGATCCAAGGGGCAAAATGCGGGGAACCAGGAGGGCGTGGCGGGTAGGCACCCATGTACGCACAACCACCTCATGGTGGTAAGAAGTTTGACACCCGGCCCAGGTCCCTCGGCCGTTCCTGGAATCTGCTAGAGCAATTCTTGTTGCTTATATTAAGGAATTAAAGCCTCTGGGGATCCAAGGGGCAAAATGCGGGGAACCAGGAAGGCGTGGCGGGTAGACACCCATGTACGCACAACCACCTCATGGTGGTAAGAAGTTTGACACCCGGCCCAGATCCCTCGGCCCTTCCTGGAATCCGCTAGAGAAATTCTAAGTGCTTAAGGAATTAAGGCCTCTGGGGGACCGTGGGGCAAAATGCGGGGAACCAGGAGGGCGTGGCGGGTAGGCACCCATGTACGCACAACCACCTCATGGTGGTAAGAAGTTTGACACCCGATCCAGGTCCCTCGGCCCTTCCTGGAATCCTCTAGAGAAATTCTAAATGCTTATATTAAGGAATTAAGGCCTCTGGGGGTGCGTGGGTCAAAATGCGGGGTACCAGGAGGGCGTGGCGGGTAGGCACCCATGTACGCACAACCACCTCATGGTGGTAAGAAGTTTGACACCCGGCCCAGGTCCCCCGGCCCTTCCTGGAATCCGCTAGAGAAATTCTAAGTGCTTATATTAAGGAATTAAGGCCTCTGGGGGTCCGTGGGGCAAAATGCGGGGAACCAGGAGGGCGTGTCGGGTAGGAACCTTTGTACGCACAACCACCTCATGGTGGTAAGAAGTTTGACAACCGACCCAGGCCTCTCGGCCTTTCCTGGAATCCGCTAGAGCAATTCTTGTTGCTTATATTAAGGAATTAAAGCCTCTGGGGATCCAAGGGGCAAAATGCGGGGAACCAGGAGGGCGTGGCGGGTAGGCACCCATGTACGCACAACCACCTCATGGTGGTAAGAAGTTTGACACCCGGCCCAGGTCCCTCGGCCCTTCCTGGAATCCGCTAGAGAAATTCTAAGTGCTTATATTAAAGAATTAAGGCCTCTGGGGGTCCGTGGGGCAAAATGCGGGGAACCAGGAGGGCGTGGCGGGTAGGCACCCATGTACGCACAACCACCTCATGGTGGTAAGAAGTTTGACACCCGGCCCAGATCCCTCGGCCCTTCATGGAATCCGCTAGAGAAATTCTAAGTGCTTATATTAAGGAATTAAAGCCTCTGGGGGTCCGTGGGGCAAAAAGCGGGGAACCAGGAGGGCGTGGCGGGTAGGCACCCATGTACGCACAACCACCTCATGGTGGTAAGAAGTTTGACACCCGGACCAGGTCCCCCGGCCCTTCCTGGAATCCGCTAGAGCAATTCTAGGTGCTTATATTAAGGAATTAAAGCCTCTGGGGGACCGTGGGGCAAAATGCGGGGAACCAGGAGGGCGTGGCGGGTAGGCACCCATGTACGCACTACCACCTCATGGTGGTAAGAAGTTTGACACCCGGCCCAGTTCCCTCGGCCCTTCCTGGAATCCGCTAGAGCAATTCTTGTTGCTTATATTAAGGAATTAAAGGCTCTGGGGATCCAAGGGCCAAAATGCGGGGAACCAGGAGGGCGTGGCGGGTAGGCACCCATGTACGCACAACCACCTCATGGTGGTAAGAAGTTTGACACTCGGCCCAGGTCCCTCGGCCGTTCCTGGAATCCGCTAGAGAAATTCTAAGTGCTTATAGTAAGGAATTAAGGCCTCTGGGGGTCCGTGGGGCAAAATGCGGGGAACCAGGAGGGCGTGGCGGGTAGGAACCTATGTACGCACAACCACCTCATGGTGCTAAGAAGTTTGACACCCGGCCCTGGTCCTTCGGCCTTTCCTGGAATCCGCTAGAGCAATTCTAGGTGCTTATATTAAGGAATTAAAGTCTCTGGGGGACCGTGGGGCAAAATGCGGGGAACCATGAGGGCGTGGCGGGTAGGCACCCATGTACGCACTACCACCTCATGGTGGCAAGAAGTTTGACACCCGGCCCTGGTCCCTCGGCCCTTCCTGGAATCCGCTAGAGCAATTTTAGGGGCTTATATTAAGGAATTAAGGCTTCTGGGGGTCCTTGGGGCAAAATGCGGGGAACCAGGAGGGCGTGGCGGGTAGGCACCCATGTACGCACAACCACCTCATGGTGGTAAGAAGTTTGACACCCGGCCCAGGTCCCCCGGCCCTTCCTGGAATCCGCTAGAGAAATTCTAAGTGCTTATATTAAGGAATTAAGGCCTCTGGGGGACCGTGGGGCAAAATGCGGGGAACCATGAGGGCGTGGCGGGTAGGAACCTATGTACGCACAACCACCTCATGGTGCTAAGAAGTTTGACACCCGGCCCTGGTCCTTCGGCCTTTCCTGGAATCCGCTAGAGCAATTCTAGGTGCTTATATTAAGGAATTAAGGCCTCTGGGGGACCGTTTAGCAAAATGCGGGGATCCTGGAGGGCGTGGCGGGTAGGCACCCATGTACGCACAACCACCTCATGGTGGTAAGAAGTTTGACACCCGACCCAGGTCCCTCGGCCCTTCCTGGAATCTTCTAGAGAAATTCTAAGTGCTTATATTAAGGAATTAAGGCTTCTGGGGGTGCGTGGGTCAAAATGCGGGGTACCAGGAGGGCGTGGCGGGTAGGCACCCATGTACGCACAACCACATCATGGTGGTAAGAAGTTTGACACCCGGCCCAGGTCCCCCGGCCCTTCCTGGAATCCGCTAGAGAAATTCTAAGTGCTTATATTAAGGAATTAAGGCCTCTGGGGGTCCGTGGGGCAAAATGCGGGGAACCATGAGGGCGTGGCGGGTAGGAACCTATGTACGCACAACCACCTCATGGTGCTAAGAAGTTTGACACCCGGTCCTGGTCCTTCGGCCTTTCCTGGAATCCGCTAGAGCAATTCTAGGTGCTTATATTAAGGAATTAAGGCCTGTGGGGGACCGTTTAGCAAAATGCGGGGATCCTGGAGGGCGTGGCGGGTAGGCACCCATGTACGCACAACCACCTCATGGTGGTAAGAAGTTTGACACCCGACCCAGGTCCCTCGGCCCTTCCTGGAATCCTCTAGAGAAATTCTAAGTGCTTATATTAAGGAATTAAGGCCTCTGGGGGTGCGTGGGTCAAAATGCGGGGTACCAGGAGGGCGTGGCGGGTAGGCACCCATGTACGCACAACAACCTCATGGTGGTAAGAAGTTTGACCCCCGGCCCAGGTCCCCCGGCCCTTCCTGGAATCCGCTAGAGAAATTCTAAGTGCTTATATTAAGGAATTAAGGCCTCTGGGGGACGGTGGGGCAAAATGCGGGGAACCAGGAGGGCGTGGCGGGTAGGAACTTATGTACGCACAACCACCTCATGGTGCTAAGAAGTTTGACACCCGGCCCTGGTCCTTCGGCCTTTCCTGCAATCCGCTAGAGCAATTCTAGGTGCTTATATTAAGGAATTAAGGCCTCTGGGGGACGGTGGGGCAAAATGCGGGGAACCAGGAGGGCGTGGCGGGTAGGAACTTATGTACGCACAACCACCTCATGGTGCTAAGAAGTTTGACACCCGGCCCTGGTCCTTCGGCCTTTCCTGCAATCCGCTAGAGCAATTCTAGGTGCTTATATTAAGGAATTAAGGCCTCTGGGGGACGGTGGGGCAAAATGCGGGGAACCAGGAGGGCGTGGCGGGTAGGCACCCATGTACGCACTACCACCTCATGGTGGTAAGAAGTTTGACACCCGGCCCAGGTCCCTCGGCCCTTCCTGGAATCCGCTAGAGCAATTCTTGTTGCTTATATTAAGGAATTAAAGGCTCTGGGGATCCAAGGGCCAAAATGCGGGGAACCAGGAGGGCGTGGCGGGTAGGCACCCATGTACGCACAACCACCTCATGGTGGTAAGAAGTTTGACACCCGGCCCAGGTCCCTCGGCCGTTCCTGGAATCCGCTAGAGCAATTCTTGTTGCTTATATTAAGGAATTAAAGACTCTGGGGATCCAAGGGGCAAAATGCGGGGAACCAGGAGGGCGTGGCGGGTAGGCACCCATGTACGCACAACCACCTCATGGTGGTAAGAAGTTTGACACCCGGCCCAGATCCCTCGGCCCTTCCTGGAATCCGCTAGAGAAATTCTAAGTGCTTATATTAAGGAATTAAGGCCTCTGGGGGTCCGTGGGGCAAAATGCGGGGAACCAGGAGGGCGTGGCAGGTAGGCACCCATGTACGCACAACCACCTCATGGTGGTAAGAAGTTTGACACCCGGCCCAGATCCCTCGGCCCTTCCTGGAATCCGCTAGAGAAATTCTAAGTGCTTATATTAAGGAATTAAGGCCTCTGGGGGTCCGTGGGGCAAAATGCGGGGAACCAGGGGGGCGTGGCGGGTAGGAACCTATGTACGCACAACCACCTCATGGTGCTAAGAAGTTTGACATGCGGCCCTGGTCCTTCGGCCTTTCCTGGAATCCGCTAGAGCAATTCTAGGTGCTTATATTAAGGAAATAAGTCCTCTGGGGGACCGTGGGGCAAAATGCGGGGAACCAGGAGGGCGTGGCGGGTAGGCACCCATGTACGCACAACCACCTCATGGTGGTAAGAAGTTTGACACCCGATCCAGGTCCCTCGGCCCTTCCTGGAATCCTCTAGAGAAATTCTAAGTGCTTATATTAAGGAATTAAGGCCTCTGGGGGTGCGTGGGTCAAAATGCGGGGTACCAGGAGGGCGTGGCGGGTAGGCACCCATGTACGCACAACCACCTCATGGTGGTAAGAAGTTTGACACCCGGCCCAGGTCCCCCGGCCCTTCCTGGAATCCGCTAGAGAAATTCTAAGTGCTTATATTAAGGAATTAAGGCCTCTGGGTGTCCGTGGGGCAAAATGCGGGGAACCAGGAGGGCGTGTCGGGTAGGAACCTTTGTACGCACAACCACCTCATGGTGGTAAGAAGTTTGACACCCGACCCAGGCCTCTCGGCCCTTCCTGGAATCCGCTAGAGCAATTCTTGTTGCTTATATTAAGGAATTAAAGCCTCTTGGGATCCAAGGGGCAAAATGCGGAGAACCAGGAGGGCGTGGCGGGCAGGCACCCATGTACGCACAACCACCTCATGGTGGTAAGAAGTTTGACACCCGGCCCAGATCCCTCGGCCCTTCCTGGAATCCGCTAGAGAAATTCTAAGTGCTTAAGGAATTAAGGCCTCTGGGGGACCGTGGGGCAAAATGCGGGGAACCAGGAGGGCGTGGCGGGTAGGCACCCATGTACGCACAACCACCTCATGGTGGTAAGAAGTTTGACACCCGATCCAGGTCCCTCGGCCCTTCCTGGAATCCTCTAGAGAAATTCTAAATGCTTATATTAAGGAATTAAGGCCTCTGGGGGTGCGTGGGTCAAAATGCGGGGTACCAGGAGGGCGTGGCGGGTAGGCACCCATGTACGCACAACCACCTCATGGTGGTAAGAAGTTTGACACCCGGCCCAGGTCCCCCGGCCCTTCCTGGAATCCGCTAGAGAAATTCTAAGTGCTTATATTAAGGAATTAAGGCCTCTGGGGGTCCGTGGGGCAAAATGCGGGGAACCAGGAGGGCGTGTCGGGTAGGAACCTTTGTACGCACAACCACCTCATGGTGGTAAGAAGTTTGACAACCGACCCAGGCCTCTCGGCCTTTCCTGGAATCCGCTAGAGCAATTCTTGTTGCTTATATTAAGGAATTAAAGCCTCTGGGGATCCAAGGGGCAAAATGCGGGGAACCAGGAGGGCGTGGCGGGTAGGCACCCATGTACGCACAACCACCTCATGGTGGTAAGAAGTTTGACACCCGGCCCAGGTCCCTCGGCCCTTCCTGGAATCCGCTAGAGAAATTCTAAGTGCTTATATTAAAGAATTAAGGCCTCTGGGGGTCCGTGGGGCAAAATGCGGGGAACCAGGAGGGCGTGGCGGGTAGGCACCCATGTACGCACAACCACCTCATGGTGGTAAGAAGTTTGACACCCGGCCCAGATCCCTCGGCCCTTCATGGAATCCGCTAGAGAAATTCTAAGTGCTTATATTAAGGAATTAAAGCCTCTGGGGGTCCGTGGGGCAAAAAGCGGGGAACCAGGAGGGCGTGGCGGGTAGGCACCCATGTACGCACAACCACCTCATGGTGGTAAGAAGTTTGACACCCGGACCAGGTCCCCCGGCCCTTCCTGGAATCCGCTAGAGCAATTCTAGGTGCTTATATTAAGGAATTAAAGCCTCTGGGGGACCGTGGGGCAAAATGCGGGGAACCAGGAGGGCGTGGCGGGTAGGCACCCATGTACGCACTACCACCTCATGGTGGTAAGAAGTTTGACACCCGGCCCAGTTCCCTCGGCCCTTCCTGGAATCCGCTAGAGCAATTCTTGTTGCTTATATTAAGGAATTAAAGGCTCTGGGGATCCAAGGGCCAAAATGCGGGGAACCAGGAGGGCGTGGCGGGTAGGCACCCATGTACGCACAACCACCTCATGGTGGTAAGAAGTTTGACACTCGGCCCAGGTCCCTCGGCCGTTCCTGGAATCCGCTAGAGAAATTCTAAGTGCTTATAGTAAGGAATTAAGGCCTCTGGGGGACCGTGGGGCAAAATGCGGGGAACCATGAGGGCGTGGCGGGTAGGCACCCATGTACGCACTACCACCTCATGGTGGCAAGAAGTTTGACACCCGGCCCTGGTCCCTCGGCCCTTCCTGGAATCCGCTAGAGCAATTTTAGGGGCTTATATTAAGGAATTAAGGCTTCTGGGGGTCCTTGGGGCAAAATGCGGGGAACCAGGAGGGCGTGGCGGGTAGGCACCCATGTACGCACAACCACCTCATGGTGGTAAGAAGTTTGACACCCGGCCCAGGTCCCCCGGCCCTTCCTGGAATCCGCTAGAGAAATTCTAAGTGCTTATATTAAGGAATTAAGGCCTCTGGGGGACCGTGGGGCAAAATGCGGGGAACCATGAGGGCGTGGCGGGTAGGAACCTATGTACGCACAACCACCTCATGGTGCTAAGAAGTTTGACACCCGGCCCTGGTCCTTCGGCCTTTCCTGGAATCCGCTAGAGCAATTCTAGGTGCTTATATTAAGGAATTAAGGCCTCTGGGGGACCGTTTAGCAAAATGCGGGGATCCTGGAGGGCGTGGCGGGTAGGCACCCATGTACGCACAACCACCTCATGGTGGTAAGAAGTTTGACACCCGACCCAGGTCCCTCGGCCCTTCCTGGAATCCTCTAGAGAAATTCTAAGTGCTTATATTAAGGAATTAAGGCTTCTGGGGGTGCGTGGGTCAAAATGCGGGGTACCAGGAGGGCGTGGCGGGTAGGCACCCATGTACGCACAACCACCTCATGGTGGTAAGAAGTTTGACACCCGGCCCAGGTCCCCCGGCCCTTCCTGGAATCCGCTAGAGAAATTCTAAGTGCTTATATTAAGGAATTAAGGCCTCTGGGGGTCCGTGGGGCAAAATGCGGGGAACCATGAGGGCGTGGCGGGTAGGAACCTATGTACGCACAACCACCTCATGGTGCTAAGAAGTTTGACACCCGGTCCTGGTCCTTCGGCCTTTCCTGGAATCCGCTAGAGCAATTCTAGGTGCTTATATTAAGGAATTAAGGCCTGTGGGGGACCGTTTAGCAAAATGCGGGGATCCTGGAGGGCGTGGCGGGTAGGCACCCATGTACGCACAACCACCTCATGGTGGTAAGAAGTTTGACACCCGACCCAGGTCCCTCGGCCCTTCCTGGAATCCTCTAGAGAAATTCTAAGTGCTTATATTAAGGAATTAAGGCCTCTGGGGGTGCGTGGGTCAAAATGCGGGGTACCAGGAGGGCGTGGCGGGTAGGCACCCATGTACGCACAACAACCTCATGGTGGTAAGAAGTTTGACCCCCGGCCCAGGTCCCCCGGCCCTTCCTGGAATCCGCTAGAGAAATTCTAAGTGCTTATATTAAGGAATTAAGGCCTCTGGGGGACGGTGGGGCAAAATGCGGGGAACCAGGAGGGCGTGGCGGGTAGGAACTTATGTACGCACAACCACCTCATGGTGCTAAGAAGTTTGACACCCGGCCCTGGTCCTTCGGCCTTTCCTGCAATCCGCTAGAGCAATTCTAGGTGCTTATATTAAGGAATTAAGGCCTCTGGGGGACGGTGGGGCAAAATGCGGGGAACCAGGAGGGCGTGGCGGGTAGGAACTTATGTACGCACAACCACCTCATGGTGCTAAGAAGTTTGACACCCGGCCCTGGTCCTTCGGCCTTTCCTGCAATCCGCTAGAGCAATTCTAGGTGCTTATATTAAGGAATTAAGGCCTCTGGGGGACGGTGGGGCAAAATGCGGGGAACCAGGAGGGCGTGGCGGGTAGGCACCCATGTACGCACTACCACCTCATGGTGGTAAGAAGTTTGACACCCGGCCCAGGTCCCTCGGCCCTTCCTGGAATCCGCTAGAGCAATTCTTGTTGCTTATATTAAGGAATTAAAGGCTCTGGGGATCCAAGGGCCAAAATGCGGGGAACCAGGAGGGCGTGGCGGGTAGGCACCCATGTACGCACAACCACCTCATGGTGGTAAGAAGTTTGACACCCGGCCCAGGTCCCTCGGCCGTTCCTGGAATCCGCTAGAGCAATTCTTGTTGCTTATATTAAGGAATTAAAGACTCTGGGGATCCAAGGGGCAAAATGCGGGGAACCAGGAGGGCGTGGCGGGTAGGCACCCATGTACGCACAACCACCTCATGGTGGTAAGAAGTTTGACACCCGGCCCAGATCCCTCGGCCCTTCCTGGAATCCGCTAGAGAAATTCTAAGTGCTTATATTAAGGAATTAAGGCCTCTGGGGGTCCGTGGGGCAAAATGCGGGGAACCAGGAGGGCGTGGCAGGTAGGCACCCATGTACGCACAACCACCTCATGGTGGTAAGAAGTTTGACACCCGGCCCAGATCCCTCGGCCCTTCCTGGAATCCGCTAGAGAAATTCTAAGTGCTTATATTAAGGAATTAAGGCCTCTGGGGGTCCGTGGGGCAAAATGCGGGGAACCAGGGGGGCGTGGCGGGTAGGAACCTATGTACGCACAACCACCTCATGGTGCTAAGAAGTTTGACATGCGGCCCTGGTCCTTCGGCCTTTCCTGGAATCCGCTAGAGCAATTCTAGGTGCTTATATTAAGGAAATAAGTCCTCTGGGGGACCGTGGGGCAAAATGCGGGGAACCAGGAGGGCGTGGCGGGTAGGCACCCATGTACGCACAACCACCTCATGGTGGTAAGAAGTTTGACACCCGATCCAGGTCCCTCGGCCCTTCCTGGAATCCTCTAGAGAAATTCTAAGTGCTTATATTAAGGAATTAAGGCCTCTGGGGGTGCGTGGGTCAAAATGCGGGGTACCAGGAGGGCGTGGCGGGTAGGCACCCATGTACGCACAACCACCTCATGGTGGTAAGAAGTTTGACACCCGGCCCAGGTCCCCCGGCCCTTCCTGGAATCCGCTAGAGAAATTCTAAGTGCTTATATTAAGGAATTAAGGCCTCTGGGTGTCCGTGGGGCAAAATGCGGGGAACCAGGAGGGCGTGTCGGGTAGGAACCTTTGTACGCACAACCACCTCATGGTGGTAAGAAGTTTGACACCCGACCCAGGCCTCTCGGCCCTTCCTGGAATCCGCTAGAGCAATTCTTGTTGCTTATATTAAGGAATTAAAGCCTCTTGGGATCCAAGGGGCAAAATGCGGGGAACCAGGAGGGCGTGGCGGGCAGGCACCCATGAACGCACAACCACCTCATGGTGGTAAGAAGTTTGACACCCGGCCCAGGTCCCTCGGCCCTTCCTGGAATCCGCTAGAGAAATTCTAAGTGCTTATATTAAGGAATTAAGGCCTCTGGGGGTCCGTGGGGCAAAATGCGGGGAACCAGGAGGGCGTGGCGGGTAGGCACCCATATACGCACAACCACCTCATGGTGGTAAGAAGTTTGACACCCGGCCCAGATCCCTCGGCCCTTCATGGAATCCGCTAGAGAAATTCTAAGTGCTTATATTAAGGAATTAAAGACTCTGGGGATCCAAGGGGCAAAATGCGGGGAACCAGGAGGGCGTGGCGGGTAGGCACCCATGTACGCACAACCACCTCATGGTGGTAAGAAGTTTGACACCCGGCCCAGATCCCTCGGCCCTTCCTGGAATCCGCTAGAGAAATTCTAAGTGCTTATATTAAGGAATTAAGGCCTCTGGGGGTCCGTGGGGCAAAATGCGGGGAACCAGGAGGGCGTGGCAGGTAGACACCCATGTACGCACAACCACCTCATGGTGGTAAGAAGTTTGACACCCGGCCCAGATCCCTCGGCCCTTCCTGGAATCCGCTAGAGAAATTCTAAGTGCTTATATTAAGGAATTAAGGCCTCTGGGGGTCCGTGGGGCAAAATGCGGGGAACCAGGGGGGCGTGGCGGGTAGGAACCTATGTACGCACAACCACCTCATGGTGCTAAGAAGTTTGACATGCGGCCCTGGTCCTTCGGCCTTTCCTGGAATCCGCTAGAGCAATTCTAGGTGCTTATATTAAGGAAATAAGTCCTCTGGGGGACCGTGGGGCAAAATGCGGGGAACCAGGAGGGCGTGGCGGGTAGGCACCCATGTACGCACAACCACCTCATGGTGGTAAGAAGTTTGACACCCGATCCAGGTCCCTCGGCCCTTCCTGGAATCCTCTAGAGAAATTCTAAGTGCTTATATTAAGGAATTAAGGCCTCTGGGGGTGCGTGGGTCAAAATGCGGGGTACCAGGAGGGCGTGGCGGGTAGGCACCCATGTACGCACAACCACCTCATGGTGGTAAGAAGTTTGACACCCGGCCCAGGTCCCCCGGCCCTTCCTGGAATCCGCTAGAGAAATTCTAAGTGCTTATATTAAGGAATTAAGGACTCTGGGTGTCCGTGGGGCAAAATGCGGGGAACCAGGAGGGCGTGTCGGGTAGGAACCTTTGTACGCACAACCACCTCATGGTGGTAAGAAGTTTGACACCCGACCCAGGCCTCTCGGCCCTTCCTGGAATCCGCTAGAGCAATTCTTGTTGCTTATATTAAGGAATTAAAGCCTCTGGGGATCCAAGGGGCAAAATGCGGGGAACCAGGAGGGCGTGGCGGGCAGGCACCCATGTACGCACAACCACCTCATGGTGGTAAGAAGTTTGACACCCGGCCCAGGTCCCTCGGCCCTTCCTGGAATCCGCTAGAGAAATTCTAAGTGCTTATATTAAGGAATTAAGGCCTCTGGGGGTCCGTGGGGCAAAATGCGGGGAACCAGGAGGGCGTGGCGGGTAGGCACCCATGTACGCACAACCACCTCATGGTGGTAAGAAGTTTGACACCCGGCCCAGATCCCTCGGCCCTTCATGGAATCCGCTAGAGAAATTCTAAGTGCTTATATTAAGGAATTAAAGACTCTGGGGATCCAAGGGGCAAAATGCGGGGAACCAGGAGGGCGTGGCGGGTAGGCACCCATGTACGCACAACCACCTCATGGTGGTAAGAAGTTTGACACCCGGCCCAGATCCCTCGGCCCTTCCTGGAATCCGCTAGAGAAATTCTAAGTGCTTATATTAAGGAATTAAGGCCTCTGGGGGTCCGTGGGGCAAAATGCGGGGAACCAGGAGGGCGTGGCAGGTAGGCACCCATGTACGCACAACCACCTCATGGTGGTAAGAAGTTTGACACCCGGCCCAGATCCCTCGGCCCTTCCTGGAATCCGCTAGAGAAATTCTAAGTGCTTATATTAAGGAATTAAGGCCTCTGGGGGTCCGTGGGGCAAAATGCGGGGAACCAGGGGGGCGTGGCGGGTAGGAACCTATGTACGCACAACCACCTCATGGTGCTAAGAAGTTTGACATGCGGCCCTGGTCCGTCGGCCTTTCCTGGAATCCGCTAGAGCAATTCTAGGTGCTTATATTAAGGAAATAAGTCCTCTGGGGGACCGTGGGGCAAAATGCGGGGAACCAGGAGGGCGTGGCGGGTAGGCACCCATGTACGCACAACCACCTCATGGTGGTAAGAAGTTTGACACCCGATCCAGGTCCCTCGGCTCTTCCTGGAATCTTCTAGAGAAATTCTAAGTGCTTATATTAAGGAATTAAGGCCTCTGGGGGTGCGTGGGTCAAAATGCGGGGTACCAGGAGGGCGTGGCGGGTAGGCACCCATGTACGCACAACCACCTCATGGTGGTAAGAAGTTTGACACCCGGCCCAGGTCCCCCGGCCCTTCCTGGAATCCGCTAGAGAAATTCTAAGTGCTTATATTAAGGAATTAAGGCCTCTGGGTGTCCGTGGGGCAAAATGCGGGGAACCAGGAGGGCGTGTCGGGTAGGAACCTTTGTACGCACAACCACCTCATGGTGGTAAGAAGTTTGACACCCGACCCAGGCCTCTCGGCCCTTCCTGGAATCCGCTAGAGCAATTCTTGTTGCTTATATTAAGGAATTAAAGCCTCTGGGGATCCAAGGGGCAAAATGCGGGGAACCAGGAGGGCGTGGCGGGTAGGCACCCATGTACGCACAACCACCTCATGGTGGTAAGAAGTTTGACACCCGGCCCAGGTCCCTCGGCCCTTCCTGGAATCCGCTAGAGAAATTCTAAGTGCTTATATTAAGGAATTAAGGCCTCTGGGGGTCCGTGGGGCAAAATGCGGGGAACCAGGAGGGCGTGGCGGGTAGGCACCCATGTACGCACAACCACCTCATGGTGGTAAGAAGTTTGACAACCGACCCAGGCCTCTCGGCCCTTCCTGGAATCCGCTAGAGCAATTCTTGTTGCTTATATTAAGGAATTAAAGCCTCTGGGGATCCAAGGGGCAAAATGCGGGGAACCAGGAGGGCGTGGCGGGTAGGCACCCATGTACGCACAACCACCTTATGGTGGTAAGAAGTTTGACACCCGGCCCAGGTCCCTCGGCCCTTCCTGGAATCCGCTAGAGAAATTCTAAGTGCTTATATTAAGGAATTAAGGCCTCTGGGGGTCCGTGGGGCAAAATGCGGGGAACCAGGAGGGCGTGGCGGGTAGGCACCCATGTACGCACAACCACCTCATGGTGGTAAGAAGTTTGACACCCGGCCCAGATCCCTCGGCCCTTCATGGAATCCGCTAGAGAAATTCTAAGTGCTTATATTAAGGAATTAAGGCCTCTGGGGGTCCGTGGGGCAAAAAGCGGGGAACCAGGAGGGCGTGGCGGGTAGGCACCCATGTACGCACAACCACCTCATGGTGGTAAGAAGTTTGACACCCGGACCATGTCCCCCGGCCCTTCCTGGAATCCGCTAGAGCAATTCTAGGTGCTTATATTAAGGAATTAAGGCCTCTGGGGGACCGTGGGGCAAAATGCGGGGAACCAGGAGGGCGTGGCGGGTAGGCACCCATGTACGCACTACCACCTCATGGTGGTAAGAAGTTTGACACCCGGCCCAGGTCCCTCGGCCCTTCCTGGAATCCGCTAGAGAAATTCTAAGTGCTTATATTAAGGAATTAAGGCCACTGGGGGTCCGTGGGGCAAAATGCGGGGAACCAGGAGGGCGTGGCGGGTAGGCACCCATGTACGCACAACCACCTCATGGTGGTAAGAAGTTTGACACCCGGCCCAGATCCCTCGGCCCTTCATGGAATCCCCTAGAGAAATTCTAAGTGCTTATATTAAGGAATTAAAGCCTCTGGGGGTCCGTGGGGCAAAAAGCGGGAACCAGGAGGGCGTGGCGGGTAGGCACCCATGTACGCACAACCACCTCATGGTGGTAAGAAGTTTGACACCCGGACCAGGTCCCCCGGCCCTTCCTGGAATCCGCTAGAGCAATTCTAGGTGCTTATATTAAGGAATTAAGGCCTCTGGGGGACCGTGGGGCAAAATGCGGGGAACCAGGAGGGCGTGGCGGGTAGGCACCCATGTACGCACTACCACCTCATGGTGGTAAGAAGTTTGACACCCGGCCCAGGTCCCTCGGCCCTTCCTGGAATCCGCTAGAGCAATTCTTGTTGCTTATATTAAGGAATTAAAGGCTCTGGGGATCCAAGGGCCAAAATGCGGGGAACCAGGAGGGCGTGGCGGGTAGGCACCCATGTACGCACAACCACCTCATGGTGGTAAGAAGTTTGACACCCGGCCCAGGTCCCTCGGCCGTTCCTGGAATCCGCTAGAGAAATTCTAAGTGCTTATAGTAAGGAATTAAGGCCTCTGGGGGTCCGTGGGGCAAAATGCGGGGAACCAGGAGGGCGTGGCGGGTAGGAACCTATGTACGCACAACCACCTCATGGTGCTAAGAAGTTTGACACCCGGCCCTGGTCCTTCGGCCTTTCCTGGAATCCGCTAGAGCAATTCTAGGTGCTTATATTAAGGAATTAAAGCCTCTGGGGGACCGTGGGGCAAAATGCGGGGAACAATGAGGGCGTGGCGGGTAGGCACCCATGTACGCACTACCACCTCATGGTGGCAAGAAGTTTGACACCCGGCCCTGGTCCCTCGGCCCTTCCTGGAATCCGCTAGAGCAATTTTAGGGGCTTATATTAAGGAATTAAGGCTTCTGGGGGTCCTTGGGGCAAAATGCGGGGAACCAGGAGGGCGTGGCGGGTAGGCACCCATGTACGCACAACCACCTCATGGTGGTAAGAAGTTTGACACCCGGCCCAGGTCCCCCGGCCCTTCCTGGAATCCGCCAGAGCAATTCTTGTTGCTTATATTAAGGAATTAAAGCCTCTGGGGATCCAAGGGGAAAAATGCGGGGAACCAGGAGGGCGTGGCGGGTAGGCACCCATGTACGCACAACCACCTCATGGTGGTAAGAAGTTTGACACCCGGCCCAGATCCCTCGGCCCTTCCTGGAATCCGCTAGAGAAATTCTAAGTGCTTATATTAAGGAATTAAGGCCTCTGGGTGTCCGTGGGGCAAAAAGCGGGGAACCAGGAGGGCGTGGCGGGTAGGCACCCATGTACGCACAACCACCTCATGGTGGTAAGAAGTTTGACACCCGACCCAGGTCCCTCGGCCCTTCCTGGAATCCTCTAGAGAAATTCTAAGTGCTTATATTAAGGAATTAAGGCCTCTGGGGGTGCGTGGGTCAAAATGCGGGGTACCAGGAGGGCGTGGCGGGTAGGCACCCATGTACGCACAACCACCTCATGGTGGTAAGAAGTTTGACACCCGGCCCAGGTCCCCCGGCCCTTCCTGGAATCCGCTAGAGCAATTCTAGGTGCTTATATTAAGGAATTAAGGCCTCTGGGGGACCGTGGGGCAAAATGCGGGGAACCAGGAGGGCGTGGCGGGTAGGCACCCATGTACGCACAACCACCTCATGGTGGTAAGAAGTTTGACACCCGACCCAGGTCCCTCGGCCTTTCCTGGAATCCTCTAGAGAAATTCTAAGTGCTTATATTAAGGAATTAAGGCCTCTGGGGGTGCGTGGGTCAAAATGCGGGGTACCAGGAGGGCGTGGCGGGTAGGCACCCATGTACGCACAACCACCTCATGGTGGTAAGAAGTTTGACACCCGGCCCAGGTCCCCCGGCCCTTCCTGGAATCCGCTAGAGAAATTCTAAGTGCTTATATTAAGGAATTAAGCCTCTGGGGGTCCGTGGGGCAAAATGCGGGGAACCATGAGGGCGTGGCGGGTAGGAACCTATGTACGCACAACCACCTCATGGTGCTAAGAAGTTTGACACCCGGCCCTGGTCCTTCGGCCTTTCCTGGAATCCGCTAAAGCAATTCTAGGTGCTTATATTAAGGAATTAAGGCCTCTGGGGGACCGTGGGGCAAAATGCGGGGAACCTGGAGGGCGTGGCGGGTAGACACCCATGTACGCACAACCACCTCATGGTGGTAAAAAGTTTGACACCCGACCCAGGTCCCTCGGCCCTTCCTGGAATCCTCTAGAGAAATTCTAAGTGCTTATATTAAGGAATTAAGGCCTCTGGGGGTGCGTGGGTCAAAATGCGGGGTACCAGGAGGGCGTGGCGGGTAGGCACCCATGTACGCACAACCACCTCATGGTGGTAAGAAGTTTGACACCCGGCCCAGGTCCCCCGGCCCTTCCTGGAATCCGCTAGAGAAATTCTAAGTGCTTATATTAAGGAATTAAGGCCTCTGGGGGACGGTGGGGCAAAATGCGGGGAACCAGGAGGGCGTGGCGGGTAGGAACTTATGTACGCACAACCACCTCATGGTGCTAAGAAGTTTGACACTCGGCCCTGGTCCTTCGGCCTTTCCTGGAATCCGCTAGAGCAATTCTAGGTGCTTATATTAAGGAATTAAAGCCTCTGGGGGACCGTGGGGCAAAATGCGGGGAACCAGGAGGGCGTGGCGGGTAGGCACCCATGTACGCACAACCACCTCATGGTGGTAAGAAGTTTGACACCCGACCCAGGTCCCTCGGCCTTTCCTGGAATCCTCTAGAGAAATTCTAAGTGCTTATATTAAGGAATTAAGGCCTCTGGGGGTGCGTGGGTCAAAATGCGGGGTACCAGGAGGGCGTGGCGGGTAGGCACCCATGTACGCACAACCACCTCATGGTGGTAAGAAGTTTGACACCCGACCCAGGTCCCTCGGCCTTTCCTGGAATCCTCTAGAGAAATTCTAAGTGCTTATATTAAGGAATTAAGGCCTCTGGGGGTGCGTGGGTCAAAATGCGGGGTACCAGGAGGGCGTGGCGGGTAGGCACCCATGTACGCACAACCACCTCATGGTGGTAAGAAGTTTGACACCCGGCCCAGGTCCCCCGGCCCTTCCTGGAATCCGCTAGAGAAATTCTAAGTGCTTATATTAAGGAATTAAGCCTCTGGGGGTCCGTGGGGCAAAATGCGGGGAACCATGAGGGCGTGGCGGGTAGGAACCTATGTACGCACAACCACCTCATGGTGCTAAGAAGTTTGACACCCGGCCCTGGTCCTTCGGCCTTTCCTGGAATCCGCTAAAGCAATTCTAGGTGCTTATATTAAGGAATTAAGGCCTCTGGGGGACCGTGGGGCAAAATGCGGGGAACCTGGAGGGCGTGGCGGGTAGACACCCATGTACGCACAACCACCTCATGGTGGTAAGAAGTTTGACACCCGACCCAGGTCCCTCGGCCCTTCCTGGAATCCTCTAGAGAAATTCTAAGTGCTTATATTAAGGAATTAAGGCCTCTGGGGGTGCGTGGGTCAAAATGCGGGGTACCAGGAGGGCGTGGCGGGTAGGCACCCATGTACGCACAACCACCTCATGGTGGTAAGAAGTTTGACACCCGGCCCAGGTCCCCCGGCCCTTCCTGGAATCCGCTAGAGAAATTCTAAGTGCTTATATTAAGGAATTAAGGCCTCTGGGGGACGGTGGGGCAAAATGCGGGGAACCAGGAGGGCGTGGCGGGTAGGAACTTATGTACGCACAACCACCTCATGGTGCTAAGAAGTTTGACACTCGGCCCTGGTCCTTCGGCCTTTCCTGGAATCCGCTAGAGCAATTCTAGGTGCTTATATTAAGGAATTAAAGCCTCTGGGGGACCGTGGGGCAAAATGCGGGGAACCAGGAGGGCGTGGCGGGTAGGCACCCATGTACGCACAACCACCTCATAGTGGTAAGAAGTTTGACACCCGACCCAGGTCCCTCGGCCTTTCCTGGAATCCTCTAGAGAAATTCTAAGTGCTTATATTAAGGAAATAAGGCCTCTGGGGGTGCGTGGGTCAAAATGCGGGGTACCAGGAGGGCGTGGCGGGTAGGCACCCATGTACGCACAACCACCTCATGGTGGTAAGAAGTTTGACACCCGGCCCAGGTCCCCCGGCCCTTCCTGGAATCCGCTAGAGAAATTCTAAGTGCTTATATTAAGGAATTAAGCCTCTGGGGGTCCGTGGGGCAAAATGCGGGGAACCATGAGGGCGTGGCGGGTAGGAACCTATGTACGCACAACCACCTCATGGTGCTAAGAAGTTTGACACCCGGCCCTGGTCCTTCGGCCTTTCCTGGAATCCGCTAAAGCAATTCTAGGTGCTTATATTAAGGAATTAAGGCCTCTGGGGGACCGTGGGGCAAAATGCGGGGAACCTGGAGGGCGTGGCGGGTAGACACCCATGTACGCACAACCACCTCATGGTGGTAAGAAGTTTGACACCCGACCCAGGTCCCTCGGCCCTTCCTGGAATCCTCTAGAGAAATTCTAAGTGCTTATATTAAGGAATTAAGGCCTCTGGGGGTGCGTGGGTCAAAATGCGGGGTACCAGGAGGGCGTGGCGGGTAGGCACCCATGTACGCACAACCACCTCATGGTGGTAAGAAGTTTGACACCCGGCCCAGGTCCCCCGGCCCTTCCTGGAATCCGCTAGAGAAATTCTAAGTGCTTATATTAAGGAATTAAGGCCTCTGGGGGACGGTGGGGCAAAATGCCGGGAACCAGGAGGGCGTGGCGGGTAGGAACTTATGTACGCACAACCACCTCATGGTGCTAAGAAGTTTGACACCCGGCCCTGGTCCTTCGGCCTTTCCTGGAATCCGCTAGAGCAATTCTAGGTGCTTATATTAAGGAATTAAAGCCTCTGGGGGACCGTGGGGCAAAATGCGGGGAACAATGAGGGCGTGGCGGGTAGGCACCCATGTACGCACTACCACCTCATGGTGGCAAGAAGTTTGACACCCGGCCCAGGTCCCCCGGCCCTTCCTGGAATCCGCTAGAGAAATTCTAAGTGCTTATATTAAGGAATTAAGGCCTCTGGGGGACCGTGGGGCAAAATGCGGGGAACCTGGAGGGCGTGGCGGGTAGACACCCATGTACGCACAACCACCTCATGGTGGTAAGAAGTTTGACACCCGACCCAGGTCCCTCGGCCCTTCCTGGAATCCTCTAGAGAAATTCTAAGTGCTTATATTAAGGAATTAAGGCCTCTGGGGGTGCGTGGGTCAAAATGCGGGGTACCAGGAGGGCGTGGCGGGTAGGCACCCATGTACGCACAACCACCTCATGGTGGTAAGAAGTTTGACACCCGGCCCAGGTCCCCCGGCCCTTCCTGGAATCCGCTAGAGAAATTCTAAGTGCTTATATTAAGGAATTAAGGCCTCTGGGGGACGGTGGGGCAAAATGCGGGGAACCAGGAGGGCGTGGCGGGTAGGAACTTATGTACGCACAACCACCTCATGGTGCTAAGAAGTTTGACACCCGGCCCTGGTCCTTCGGCCTTTCCTGCAATCCGCTAGAGCAATTCTAGGTGCTTATATTAAGGAATTAAGGCCTCTGGGGGACGGTGGGGCAAAATGCGGGGAACCAGGAGGGCGTGGCGGGTAGGAACTTATGTACGCACAACCACCTCATGGTGCTAAGAAGTTTGACACCCGGCCCTGGTCCTTCGGCCTTTCCTGCAATCCGCTAGAGCAATTCTAGGTGCTTATATTAAGGAATTAAGGCCTCTGGGGGACGGTGGGGCAAAATGCGGGGAACCAGGAGGGCGTGGCGGGTAGGCACCCATGTACGCACTACCACCTCATGGTGGTAAGAAGTTTGACACCCGGCCCAGATCCCTCGGCCCTTCATGGAATCCGCTAGAGAAATTCTAAGTGCTTATATTAAGGAATTAAGGCCTCTGGGGGTCCGTGGGGCAAAAAGCGGGGAACCAGGAGGGCGTGGCGGGTAGGCACCCATGTACGCACAACCACCTCATGGTGGTAAGAAGTTTGACACCCGGCCCAGGTCCCTCGGCCCTTCCTGGAATCCGCTAGAGCAATTCTAGGTGCTTATATTAAGGAATTAAAGGCTCTGGGGATCCAAGGGGCAAAATGCGGGGAACCAGGAGGGCGTGGCGGGTAGGCACCCATGTACGCACAACCACCTCATGGTGGTAAGAAGTTTGACACCCGGCCCAGGTCCCTCGGCCGTTCCTGGAATCTGCTAGAGCAATTCTTGTTGCTTATATTAAGGAATTAAAGCCTCTGGGGATCCAAGGGGCAAAATGCGGGGAACCAGGAAGGCGTGGCGGGTAGACACCCATGTACGCACAACCACCTCATGGTGGTAAGAAGTTTGACACCCGGCCCAGATCCCTCGGCCCTTCCTGGAATCCGCTAGAGAAATTCTAAGTGCTTAAGGAATTAAGGCCTCTGGGGGACCGTGGGGCAAAATGCGGGGAACCAGGAGGGCGTGGCGGGTAGGCACCCATGTACGCACAACCACCTCATGGTGGTAAGAAGTTTGACACCCGATCCAGGTCCCTCGGCCCTTCCTGGAATCCTCTAGAGAAATTCTAAATGCTTATATTAAGGAATTAAGGCCTCTGGGGGTGCGTGGGTCAAAATGCGGGGTACCAGGAGGGCGTGGCGGGTAGGCACCCATGTACGCACAACCACCTCATGGTGGTAAGAAGTTTGACACCCGGCCCAGGTCCCCCGGCCCTTCCTGGAATCCGCTAGAGAAATTCTAAGTGCTTATATTAAGGAATTAAGGCCTCTGGGGGTCCGTGGGGCAAAATGCGGGGAACCAGGAGGGCGTGTCGGGTAGGAACCTTTGTACGCACAACCACCTCATGGTGGTAAGAAGTTTGACAACCGACCCAGGCCTCTCGGCCCTTCCTGGAATCCGCTAGAGCAATTCTTGTTGCTTATATTAAGGAATTAAAGCCTCTGGGGATCCAAGGGGCAAAATGCGGGGAACCAGGAGGGCGTGGCGGGTAGGCACCCATGTACGCACAACCACCTCATGGTGGTAAGAAGTTTGACACCCGGCCCAGGTCCCTCGGCCCTTCCTGGAATCCGCTAGAGAAATTCTAAGTGCTTATATTAAGGAATTAAGGCCTCTGGGGGTCCGTGGGGCAAAATGCGGGGAACCAGGAGGGCGTGGCGGGTAGGCACCCATGTACGCACAACCACCTCATGGTGGTAAGAAGTTTGACACCCGGCCCAGATCCCTCGGCCCTTCATGGAATCCGCTAGAGAAATTCTAAGTGCTTATATTAAGGAATTAAGGCCTCTGGGGGTCCGTGGGGCAAAAAGCGGGGAACCAGGAGGGCGTGGCGGGTAGGCACCCATGTACGCACAACCACCTCATGGTGGTAAGAAGTTTGACACCCGGACCAGGTCCCCCGGCCCTTCTTGGAATACGCTAGAGCAATTCTAGGTGCTTATATTAAGGAATTAAGGCCTCTGGGGGACCGTGGGGCAAAATGCGGGGAACCAGGAGGGCGTGGCGGGTAGGCACCCATGTACGCACTACCACCTCATGGTGGTAAGAAGTTTGACACCCGGCCCAGTTCCCTCGGCCCTTCCTGGAATCCGCTAGAGCAATTCTTGTTGCTTATATTAAGGAATTAAAGGCTCTGGGGATCCAAGGGCCAAAATGCGGGGAACCAGGAGGGCGTGGCGGGTAGGCACCCATGTACGCACAACCACCTCATGGTGGTAAGAAGTTTGACACCCGGCCCAGGTCCCTCGGCCGTTCCTGGAATCCGCTAGAGAAATTCTAAGTGCTTATAGTAAGGAATTAAGGCCTCTGGGGGTCCGTGGGGCAAAATGCGGGGAACCAGGAGGGCGTGGCGGGTAGGAACCTATGTACGCACAACCACCTCATGGTGCTAAGAAGTTTGACACCCGGCCCTGGTCCTTCGGCCTTTCCTGGAATCCGCTAGAGCAATTCTAGGTGCTTATATTAAGGAATTAAAGTCTCTGGGGGACCGTTGGGCAAAATGCGGGGAACCATGAGGGCGTGGCGGGTAGGCACCCATGTACGCACTACCACCTCATGGTGGCAAGAAGTTTGACACCCGGCCCTGGTCCCTCGGCCCTTCCTGGAATCCGCTAGAGCAATTTTAGGGGCTTATATTAAGGAATTAAGGCTTCTGGGGGTCCTTGGGGCAAAATGCGGGGAACCAGGAGGGCGTGGCGGGTAGGCACCCATGTACGCACAACCACCTCATGGTGGTAAGAAGTTTGACACCCGGCCCAGGTCCCCCGGCCCTTCCTGGAATCCGCTAGAGAAATTCTAAGTGCTTATATTAAGGAATTAAGGCCTCTGGGGGTCCGTGGGGCAAAATGCGGGGAACCATGAGGGCGTGGCGGGTAGGAACCTATGTACGCACAACCACCTCATGGTGCTAAGAAGTTTGACACCCGGCCCTAGTCCTTCGGCCTTTCCTGGAATCCGCTAGAGCAATTCTAGGTGCTTATATTAAGGAATTAAGGCCTCTGGGGGACCGTTTAGCAAAATGCGGGGATCCTGGAGGGCGTGGCGGGTAGGCACCCATGTACGCACAACCACCTCATGGTGGTAAGAAGTTTGACACCCGACCCAGGTCCCTCGGCCCTTCCTGGAATCCTCTAGAGAAATTCTAAGTGCTTATATTAAGGAATTAAGGCCTCTGGGGGTGCGTGGGTCAAAATGCGGGGTACCAGGAGGGCGTGGCGGGTAGGCACCCATGTACGCACAACAACCTCATGGTGGTAAGAAGTTTGACCCCCGGCCCAGGTCCCCCGGCCCTTCCTGGAATCCGCTAGAGAAATTCTAAGTGCTTATATTAAGGAATTAAGGCCTCTGGGGGACGGTGGGGCAAAATGCGGGGAACCAGGAGGGCGTGGCGGGTAGGAACTTATGTACGCACAACCACCTCATGGTGCTAAGAAGTTTGACACCCGGCCCTGGTCCTTCGGCCTTTCCTGCAATCCGCTAGAGCAATTCTAGGTGCTTATATTAAGGAATTAAGGCCTCTGGGGGACGGTGGGGCAAAATGCGGGGAACCAGGAGGGCGTGGCGGGTAGGAACTTATGTACGCACAACCACCTCATGGTGCTAAGAAGTTTGACACACGGCCCTGGTCCTTCGGCCTTTCCTGCAATCCGCTAGAGCAATTCTAGGTGCTTATATTAAGGAATTAAGGCCTCTGGGGGACGGTGGGGCAAAATGCGGGGAACCAGGAGGGCGTGGCGGGTAGGCACCCATGTACGCACTACCACCTCATGGTGGTAAGAAGTTTGACACCCGGCCCAGGTCCCTCGGCCCTTCCTGGAATCCGCTAGAGCAATTCTTGTTGCTTATATTAAGGAATTAAAGGCTCTGGGGATCCAAGGGCCAAAATGCGGGGAACCAGGAGGGCGTGGCGGGTAGGCACCCATGTACGCACAACCACCTCATGGTGGTAAGAAGTTTGACACCCGGCCCAGGTCCCTCGGCCGTTCCTGGAATCCGCTAGAGCAATTCTTGTTGCTTATATTAAGGAATTAAAGACTCTGGGGATCCAAGGGGCAAAATGCGGGGAACCAGGAGGGCGTGGCGGGTAGGCACCCATGTACGCACAACCACCTCATGGTGGTAAGAAGTTTGACACCCGGCCCAGATCCCTCGGCCCTTCCTGGAATCCGCTAGAGAAATTCTAAGTGCTTATATTAAGGAATTAAGGCCTCTGGGGGTCCGTGGGGCAAAATGCGGGGAACCAGGAGGGCGTGGCAGGTAGGCACCCATGTACGCACAACCACCTCATGGTGGTAAGAAGTTTGACACCCGGCCCAGATCCCTCGGCCCTTCCTGGAATCCGCTAGAGAAATTCTAAGTGCTTATATTAAGGAATTAAGGCCTCTGGGGGTCCGTGGGGCAAAATGCGGGGAACCAGGGGGGCGTGGCGGGTAGGAACCTATGTACGCACAACCACCTCATGGTGCTAAGAAGTTTGACATGCGGCCCTGGTCCTTCGGCCTTTCCTGGAATCCGCTAGAGCAATTCTAGGTGCTTATATTAAGGAAATAAGTCCTCTGGGGGACCGTGGGGCAAAATGCGGGGAACCAGGAGGGCGTGGCGGGTAGGCACCCATGTACGCACAACCACCTCATGGTGGTAAGAAGTTTGACACCCGATCCAGGTCCCTCGGCCCTTCCTGGAATCCTCTAGAGAAATTCTAAGTGCTTATATTAAGGAATTAAGGCCTCTGGGGGTGCGTGGGTCAAAATGCGGGGTACCAGGAGGGCGTGGCGGGTAGGCACCCATGTACGCACAACCACCTCATGGTGGTAAGAAGTTTGACACCCGGCCCAGGTCCCCCGGCCCTTCCTGGAATCCGCTAGAGAAATTCTAAGTGCTTATATTAAGGAATTAAGGCCTCTGGGTGTCCGTGGGGCAAAATGCGGGGAACCAGGAGGGCGTGTCGGGTAGGAACCTTTGTACGCACAACCACCTCATGGTGGTAAGAAGTTTGACACCCGACCCAGGCCTCTCGGCCCTTCCTGGAATCCGCTAGAGCAATTCTTGTTGCTTATATTAAGGAATTAAAGCCTCTGGGGATCCAAGGGGCAAAATGCGGGGAACCAGGAGGGCGTGGCGGGCAGGCACCCATGTACGCACAACCACCTCATGGTGGTAAGAAGTTTGACACCCGGCCCAGGTCCCTCGGCCCTTCCTGGAATCCGCTAGAGAAATTCTAAGTGCTTATATTAAGGAATTAAGGCCTCTGGGGGTCCGTTGGGCAAAATGCGGGGAACCAGGAGGGCGTGGCGGGTAGGCACCCATGTACGCACAACCACCTCATGGTGGTAAGAAGTTTGACACCCGGCCCAGATCCCTCGGCCCTTCATGGAATCCGCTAGAGAAATTCTAAGTGCTTATATTAAGGAATTAAGGCCACTGGGGGTCCGTGGGGCAAAATGCGGGGAACCAGGAGGGCGTGGCGGGTAGGCACCCATGTACGCACAACCACCTCATGGTGGTAAGAAGTTTGACACCCGGCCCAGATCCCTCGGCCCTTCATGGAATCCCCTAGAGAAATTCTAAGTGCTTATATTAAGGAATTAAAGCCTCTGGGGGTCCGTGGGGCAAAAAGCGGGAACCAGGAGGGCGTGGCGGGTAGGCACCCATGTACGCACAACCACCTCATGGTGGTAAGAAGTTTGACACCCGGACCAGGTCCCCCGGCCCTTCCTGGAATCCGCTAGAGCAATTCTAGGTGCTTATATTAAGGAATTAAGGCCTCTGGGGGACCGTGGGGCAAAATGCGGGGAACCAGGAGGGCGTGGCGGGTAGGCACCCATGTACGCACTACCACCTCATGGTGGTAAGAAGTTTGACACCCGGCCCAGGTCCCTCGGCCCTTCCTGGAATCCGCTAGAGCAATTCTTGTTGCTTATATTAAGGAATTAAAGGCTCTGGGGATCCAAGGGCCAAAATGCGGGGAACCAGGAGGGCGTGGCGGGTAGGCACCCATGTACGCACAACCACCTCATGGTGGTAAGAAGTTTGACACCCGGCCCAGGTCCCTCGGCCGTTCCTGGAATCCGCTAGAGAAATTCTAAGTGCTTATAGTAAGGAATTAAGGCCTCTGGGGGTCCGTGGGGCAAAATGCGGGGAACCAGGAGGGCGTGGCGGGTAGGAACCTATGTACGCACAACCACCTCATGGTGCTAAGAAGTTTGACACCCGGCCCTGGTCCTTCGGCCTTTCCTGGAATCCGCTAGAGCAATTCTAGGTGCTTATATTAAGGAATTAAAGCCTCTGGGGGACCGTGGGGCAAAATGCGGGGAACAATGAGGGCGTGGCGGGTAGGCACCCATGTACGCACTACCACCTCATGGTGGCAAGAAGTTTGACACCCGGCCCTGGTCCCTCGGCCCTTCCTGGAATCCGCTAGAGCAATTTTAGGGGCTTATATTAAGGAATTAAGGCTTCTGGGGGTCCTTGGGGCAAAATGCGGGGAACCAGGAGGGCGTGGCGGGTAGGCACCCATGTACGCACAACCACCTCATGGTGGTAAGAAGTTTGACACCCGGCCCAGGTCCCCCGGCCCTTCCTGGAATCCGCCAGAGCAATTCTTGTTGCTTATATTAAGGAATTAAAGCCTCTGGGGATCCAAGGGGAAAAATGCGGGGAACCAGGAGGGCGTGGCGGGTAGGCACCCATGTACGCACAACCACCTCATGGTGGTAAGAAGTTTGACACCCGGCCCAGATCCCTCGGCCCTTCCTGGAATCCGCTAGAGAAATTCTAAGTGCTTATATTAAGGAATTAAGGCCTCTGGGTGTCCGTGGGGCAAAAAGCGGGGAACCAGGAGGGCGTGGCGGGTAGGCACCCATGTACGCACAACCACCTCATGGTGGTAAGAAGTTTGACACCCGACCCAGGTCCCTCGGCCCTTCCTGGAATCCTCTAGAGAAATTCTAAGTGCTTATATTAAGGAATTAAGGCCTCTGGGGGTGCGTGGGTCAAAATGCGGGGTACCAGGAGGGCGTGGCGGGTAGGCACCCATGTACGCACAACCACCTCATGGTGGTAAGAAGTTTGACACCCGGCCCAGGTCCCCCGGCCCTTCCTGGAATCCGCTAGAGCAATTCTAGGTGCTTATATTAAGGAATTAAGGCCTCTGGGGGACCGTGGGGCAAAATGCGGGGAACCAGGAGGGCGTGGCGGGTAGGCACCCATGTACGCACAACCACCTCATGGTGGTAAGAAGTTTGACACCCGACCCAGGTCCCTCGGCCTTTCCTGGAATCCTCTAGAGAAATTCTAAGTGCTTATATTAAGGAATTAAGGCCTCTGGGGGTGCGTGGGTCAAAATGCGGGGTACCAGGAGGGCGTGGCGGGTAGGCACCCATGTACGCACAACCACCTCATGGTGGTAAGAAGTTTGACACCCGGCCCAGGTCCCCCGGCCCTTCCTGGAATCCGCTAGAGAAATTCTAAGTGCTTATATTAAGGAATTAAGCCTCTGGGGGTCCGTGGGGCAAAATGCGGGGAACCATGAGGGCGTGGCGGGTAGGAACCTATGTACGCACAACCACCTCATGGTGCTAAGAAGTTTGACACCCGGCCCTGGTCCTTCGGCCTTTCCTGGAATCCGCTAAAGCAATTCTAGGTGCTTATATTAAGGAATTAAGGCCTCTGGGGGACCGTGGGGCAAAATGCGGGGAACCTGGAGGGCGTGGCGGGTAGACACCCATGTACGCACAACCACCTCATGGTGGTAAGAAGTTTGACACCCGACCCAGGTCCCTCGGCCCTTCCTGGAATCCTCTAGAGAAATTCTAAGTGCTTATATTAAGGAATTAAGGCCTCTGGGGGTGCGTGGGTCAAAATGCGGGGTACCAGGAGGGCGTGGCGGGTAGGCACCCATGTACGCACAACCACCTCATGGTGGTAAGAAGTTTGACACCCGGCCCAGGTCCCCCGGCCCTTCCTGGAATCCGCTAGAGAAATTCTAAGTGCTTATATTAAGGAATTAAGGCCTCTGGGGGACGGTGGGGCAAAATGCGGGGAACCAGGAGGGCGTGGCGGGTAGGAACTTATGTACGCACAACCACCTCATGGTGCTAAGAAGTTTGACACTCGGCCCTGGTCCTTCGGCCTTTCCTGGAATCCGCTAGAGCAATTCTAGGTGCTTATATTAAGGAATTAAAGCCTCTGGGGGACCGTGGGGCAAAATGCGGGGAACCAGGAGGGCGTGGCGGGTAGGCACCCATGTACGCACAACCACCTCATGGTGGTAAGAAGTTTGACACCCGACCCAGGTCCCTCGGCCTTTCCTGGAATCCTCTAGAGAAATTCTAAGTGCTTATATTAAGGAATTAAGGCCTCTGGGGGTGCGTGGGTCAAAATGCGGGGTACCAGGAGGGCGTGGCGGGTAGGCACCCATGTACGCACAACCACCTCATGGTGGTAAGAAGTTTGACACCCGACCCAGGTCCCTCGGCCTTTCCTGGAATCCTCTAGAGAAATTCTAAGTGCTTATATTAAGGAATTAAGGCCTCTGGGGGTGCGTGGGTCAAAATGCGGGGTACCAGGAGGGCGTGGCGGGTAGGCACCCATGTACGCACAACCACCTCATGGTGGTAAGAAGTTTGACACCCGGCCCAGGTCCCCCGGCCCTTCCTGGAATCCGCTAGAGAAATTCTAAGTGCTTATATTAAGGAATTAAGCCTCTGGGGGTCCGTGGGGCAAAATGCGGGGAACCATGAGGGCGTGGCGGGTAGGAACCTATGTACGCACAACCACCTCATGGTGCTAAGAAGTTTGACACCCGGCCCTGGTCCTTCGGCCTTTCCTGGAATCCGCTAAAGCAATTCTAGGTGCTTATATTAAGGAATTAAGGCCTCTGGGGGACCGTGGGGCAAAATGCGGGGAACCTGGAGGGCGTGGCGGGTAGACACCCATGTACGCACAACCACCTCATGGTGGTAAGAAGTTTGACACCCGACCCAGGTCCCTCGGCCCTTCCTGGAATCCTCTAGAGAAATTCTAAGTGCTTATATTAAGGAATTAAGGCCTCTGGGGGTGCGTGGGTCAAAATGCGGGGTACCAGGAGGGCGTGGCGGGTAGGCACCCATGTACGCACAACCACCTCATGGTGGTAAGAAGTTTGACACCCGGCCCAGGTCCCCCGGCCCTTCCTGGAATCCGCTAGAGAAATTCTAAGTGCTTATATTAAGGAATTAAGGCCTCTGGGGGACGGTGGGGCAAAATGCGGGGAACCAGGAGGGCGTGGCGGGTAGGAACTTATGTACGCACAACCACCTCATGGTGCTAAGAAGTTTGACACTCGGCCCTGGTCCTTCGGCCTTTCCTGGAATCCGCTAGAGCAATTCTAGGTGCTTATATTAAGGAATTAAAGCCTCTGGGGGACCGTGGGGCAAAATGCGGGGAACCAGGAGGGCGTGGCGGGTAGGCACCCATGTACGCACAACCACCTCATAGTGGTAAGAAGTTTGACACCCGACCCAGGTCCCTCGGCCTTTCCTGGAATCCTCTAGAGAAATTCTAAGTGCTTATATTAAGGAAATAAGGCCTCTGGGGGTGCGTGGGTCAAAATGCGGGGTACCAGGAGGGCGTGGCGGGTAGGCACCCATGTACGCACAACCACCTCATGGTGGTAAGAAGTTTGACACCCGGCCCAGGTCCCCCGGCCCTTCCTGGAATCCGCTAGAGAAATTCTAAGTGCTTATATTAAGGAATTAAGCCTCTGGGGGTCCGTGGGGCAAAATGCGGGGAACCATGAGGGCGTGGCGGGTAGGAACCTATGTACGCACAACCACCTCATGGTGCTAAGAAGTTTGACACCCGGCCCTGGTCCTTCGGCCTTTCCTGGAATCCGCTAAAGCAATTCTAGGTGCTTATATTAAGGAATTAAGGCCTCTGGGGGACCGTGGGGCAAAATGCGGGGAACCTGGAGGGCGTGGCGGGTAGACACCCATGTACGCACAACCACCTCATGGTGGTAAGAAGTTTGACACCCGACCCAGGTCCCTCGGCCCTTCCTGGAATCCTCTAGAGAAATTCTAAGTGCTTATATTAAGGAATTAAGGCCTCTGGGGGTGCGTGGGTCAAAATGCGGGGTACCAGGAGGGCGTGGCGGGTAGGCACCCATGTACGCACAACCACCTCATGGTGGTAAGAAGTTTGACACCCGGCCCAGGTCCCCCGGCCCTTCCTGGAATCCGCTAGAGAAATTCTAAGTGCTTATATTAAGGAATTAAGGCCTCTGGGGGACGGTGGGGCAAAATGCCGGGAACCAGGAGGGCGTGGCGGGTAGGAACTTATGTACGCACAACCACCTCATGGTGCTAAGAAGTTTGACACCCGGCCCTGGTCCTTCGGCCTTTCCTGGAATCCGCTAGAGCAATTCTAGGTGCTTATATTAAGGAATTAAAGCCTCTGGGGGACCGTGGGGCAAAATGCGGGGAACAATGAGGGCGTGGCGGGTAGGCACCCATGTACGCACTACCACCTCATGGTGGCAAGAAGTTTGACACCCGGCCCAGGTCCCCCGGCCCTTCCTGGAATCCGCTAGAGAAATTCTAAGTGCTTATATTAAGGAATTAAGGCCTCTGGGGGACCGTGGGGCAAAATGCGGGGAACCTGGAGGGCGTGGCGGGTAGACACCCATGTACGCACAACCACCTCATGGTGGTAAGAAGTTTGACACCCGACCCAGGTCCCTCGGCCCTTCCTGGAATCCTCTAGAGAAATTCTAAGTGCTTATATTAAGGAATTAAGGCCTCTGGGGGTGCGTGGGTCAAAATGCGGGGTACCAGGAGGGCGTGGCGGGTAGGCACCCATGTACGCACAACCACCTCATGGTGGTAAGAAGTTTGACACCCGGCCCAGGTCCCCCGGCCCTTCCTGGAATCCGCTAGAGAAATTCTAAGTGCTTATATTAAGGAATTAAGGCCTCTGGGGGACGGTGGGGCAAAATGCGGGGAACCAGGAGGGCGTGGCGGGTAGGAACTTATGTACGCACAACCACCTCATGGTGCTAAGAAGTTTGACACCCGGCCCTGGTCCTTCGGCCTTTCCTGCAATCCGCTAGAGCAATTCTAGGTGCTTATATTAAGGAATTAAGGCCTCTGGGGGACGGTGGGGCAAAATGCGGGGAACCAGGAGGGCGTGGCGGGTAGGAACTTATGTACGCACAACCACCTCATGGTGCTAAGAAGTTTGACACCCGGCCCTGGTCCTTCGGCCTTTCCTGCAATCCGCTAGAGCAATTCTAGGTGCTTATATTAAGGAATTAAGGCCTCTGGGGGACGGTGGGGCAAAATGCGGGGAACCAGGAGGGCGTGGCGGGTAGGCACCCATGTACGCACTACCACCTCATGGTGGTAAGAAGTTTGACACCCGGCCCAGATCCCTCGGCCCTTCATGGAATCCGCTAGAGAAATTCTAAGTGCTTATATTAAGGAATTAAGGCCTCTGGGGGTCCGTGGGGCAAAAAGCGGGGAACCAGGAGGGCGTGGCGGGTAGGCACCCATGTACGCACAACCACCTCATGGTGGTAAGAAGTTTGACACCCGGCCCAGGTCCCTCGGCCCTTCCTGGAATCCGCTAGAGCAATTCTAGGTGCTTATATTAAGGAATTAAAGGCTCTGGGGATCCAAGGGGCAAAATGCGGGGAACCAGGAGGGCGTGGCGGGTAGGCACCCATGTACGCACAACCACCTCATGGTGGTAAGAAGTTTGACACCCGGCCCAGGTCCCTCGGCCGTTCCTGGAATCTGCTAGAGCAATTCTTGTTGCTTATATTAAGGAATTAAAGCCTCTGGGGATCCAAGGGGCAAAATGCGGGGAACCAGGAGGGCGTGGCGG